>DWRA01001641.1:0-16255 GCA_018250295.1 Spathilepia clonius
AATTAGCCAAATCGGTCCAGCCGTTCTCGAGTTTTAGCGAGACTAACGAACAGCAATTTATTTTTATATACATAGATCTGCATATTCTATATAATGAAAAACATGAAATATACAAAATGCAAGTCTCGCAATACAGTTCTTCTACCGTTGAACGTTCCGAGATCGGATACTTAAACCAAGTTGACCAATTTGTAACTTAGCAGTCACACGACAACATACGCACATAAGAATTTTCATATTTATCACATATTTTGAATAGTCTTAATTCAAAATAAAACTAAGTTAAAAATAAAAAAAAACGGACTAAAAAGGGTCCGGTAAAATGGACTAAGTTTATACATAAACAAATGGAAATAAAGCGATCAGTTCGCTAATACTAGGCAGTTTGTACGTAGGTTACGTAAATTTAACGTAGAGTCTATTATTGTACACGATTGCGAAATCGGGCGTAATAGGCTAATGACAGTACTTTCTGCACTATATTTAATACCACTATTCAATTTAGTTCGTAGTTCGTTAGTGTTGTATGGGCTATGAAACAATCCTAGAAAACAAACGTATTTTGCTCTAATTTTAGTTACAGAGCTAATGTTATGTAAACACGCTAATACTGATCACTCGCTTATTATCTGCGTTAATCAAAAAATGTGGTTGTGTTATTTGTGTAATTTATTTGACCTTTGCTAAACATTGTGAGGAAACCTACACAATAGACATTACTTTGAAAAAATAGTTCCTAGATGTGTGAAGTCTATCTACTTGCACTTGGTCACTTTGGTGTAACTCTGTGTTTCCCAACGTGGGGACCACGCCCAGAGGGGCAATTTGATAGTTAAGGGGAGCAATTCAAACATAGAATGGACACGACTTTAACCCTTTCGCTCCGAACTATTTAAATGCAATGCTAAATAAAATTATTTTCAATTTGAATTTCAGTTTTTTATTATATGTTTTAAAATCTTACTGAATGTGTTTTGATAAGAATTACATAGTGATTTCTTCCTAAAACCTATCTTTTATGTTCCTTAAGTGAATCAATTTTTGAATGTAAAAAATTGTGTACGGGGGGCATAAACATTTTAGAAATGTTAATATGGGGCATGGCACAAAGAACCTACCTTCTTTGTCTAAAAGTACTGGTCTAACCTCTCTCACTTTGAGAGGACACCTGTGCACAGCAGTGGAACATTAATGGGATGACGATTTGACCATGTGTTTTTTTTGCAGGGAGAAAATCCTATCTACAAACAAGCAACCTCGACATTCAAGAATCCCACATACGCCGGAAAATAAAGATCTGGAGTTTATATCTGATATATAATAGTCATTTTCATAGAAATTGTGGCATCGACGGCGATGGCATTTAGTAGCGACCACTTGTCAGTATTTGGTAAATAAATTATATACATTTTATACGTGTAGATGACATGTTTTTTATGTAGAAAGTTTAGGAGCTGTTCAATTGGAGATGCCTTAAAATGTGCCTTTTGAAATTAATCTTAGTAGATTATGCTATCAATTTTTTTTTGCAATCAAATTAATTTATCAATAAATTTTAGAGTAACATGTTCATTTTCCAAAATGTGGTCTGTTTCAATCTCAATGTAATTTCTATGGTACGCTTTTTGTACTTATGTGTGAGTGTGATCGTTGTACTTATGTGTTAGTGTGAGTGCAACTGGATATGCCGTGGTTTTTGACCACACTAACTATGTTAATAATATAATTAGCAGAATAAACCACGCTGTATTCAATTTTAGTCAATAAACGTTTAGGTATTATTGCATATTTCGGACTTTAATATATATTATTTACCACATCTCAAGGTGTTATAGGATTTCGTATATATTTTACATTTTCGAATGGATTTTTTTAAAGTCATCATGTTAAATATTATGTAATATGTTAAAGAAAATCAGCAAATGCTACACCATCTAGATTCTAGAGGCTAAACTTAATATTAAAGGATTAATTAAATGTAAATCGCGTTCATGGCTTTGCTTCCAACTATTGAATACTCGAAATATTTATAGAAATACAATAACCTACTTTATGAGCATGATTATTTTGGAACGAAATATTTTATATACTTTATTGAAATATTCGTATGACTCTAGAAGGTGCGTGTTTTGTTGATAATTTTTATATCATAAGACGTTCACTGCCGTGTCCCTTATTAGGCTTTGTGGTGGTAAACATCATAATTACTAAGTATAATAATTGTAATGCTTTGTACTTTTAGACCGGTGATTTACCTTTTTTAATGCTAGGGTGCTCCATCTGCGTCATCTGAAGTTATACCTAGAATGTTTTCCACATAATCTTTTCTTTAACTTCGAAATCTGATATTGAAATGGAATATTTTAATTTTTAGCGACTACGCAGACAATTATTTTTTGTTATGGTTTTATGGTTTTTAATTGATAACACCGTTATTTGTTAAATGTGTACACCCATTTAAATTTGAAAAAAATATGTAACTAAGGGTAGAAAAATTGAGGATATATTTTTGTGTTGTAAGTACTTAAGTTTAAATTATAATTGATTAGTTTTTTTATGACAAACAGAAATAAAAATTTATTTGTAAAAAAAAAACATTTGAAACATAGGGGATGAAATTTATAATTGGTCTCAAGTTTGATTAATCATCAAAATACATTTCTGATGTCCCATAAAGCAAACCATCATATCGATAGGGAACATTATATCGATAGGTTATGAAAATCTGTTTTATTCTTGACTGATTTTCTTTTCTTTTTGTTTCGTTTGGTAGCTATTGTGATTTTTGTAACGCCAATTTTTTGGAAAATTTATAATTTGGTCACCCATCCCACTTCGTTTTTAGATTGGTTGTTCCATCATCCAATATAATTATAAAAAATCCTTTTAACTTTTCTGTAATGATTATGGTCGAACTTCAGCCATTGGGCGATAACTTATTTTAACAAATGGTTCTAACTTTAACGGAAGTGATGCAAACTGACCTGTTGACGGAACCGGAAGATAGTCACTGGCACTCCGTAACGAAACACCGTATCCTAACCCTTTTTTGAGTACTTTGTGAACTTTGTGTGATGGATGCGTCTTCAGATCCTGACGCAGATGGAGCGGGAGCATTATATAAAGTAATATTTAGTGCCATTACTAATAGATCGATATAATGAGTGTTTTATTATTTATTTCGATATTAACTACGAATAAGCATAGTTTTATTTCTCGATATATAAATGTTAATAATGTTTTTATAATTCTCACTACTGTTCAGATGAATATGCATTTTGAGAACAATATTTTAATGTACGTACAAAAATGTTTTTTTCTACATATATTGTGATAATATCAACATTTTAAATCGCCGACTGTATATACAATTTACTTTTATTAATGTATGGTTTATAATTACAACTGTGGCCTTTTAACTATAGCTAATAAAATAATATTAATATTATCAAGTGTTTTTATTACCTTACGCTTTTTATTTTCATATTGCTTCGATCGCTTGAGTGTGTGTTGGTAGTAGGTTGGTACATTCATAGAATAATCTAAATAAAAAATACGTTGTTCAATACGGTTATATAAATTTAGCTTCGAGGGGATAAGTCTACGAAAAAGACTCAGTGAAAAGATTACTAAGTTAAAAATATATCACCACTTCAAAAATCAGCACATGTACCTTCGTAATTGAGTATTACTGTAGTGTAGGTATTAAATCCACCCGAATTACAGATTATTTCGATACTACTTCAGTTAATCGTACTTTGAAGATGGCAGCAGTCGTTTATTAAGGGAGAAATATTTATTCCACGCGTTTCAACTTATTCCTCAATTATAGCAACGCATTTGTGACCATTCTCTAGTAAAACTCGTAATCTTTTTTGGGGTTGATTACAGAGCGTCTTTAGGCGGCAGTGGCCACTTACTATCAGGTAGACTGCATGCTCGTTTTCTACTTTTGGTAATACAGACCGTTAGTTACGCTAGTAAAATGTGAATATGGATTTGGATGTTCGCATGAAAAGATTGCAAAATGCATTTTTACATTTTACAAAAACGGAAAAGAAGCGTGAAATGTTTCTTACTGTTCATAACACCTCAATTTACGATTTATTATTTTCAGTCTATTCTTGAAATATCTAAAACGCTTTTCGCCATTTTGATGAAAAAGTTATATCATGTCAATAGCAAAATGTATTGACGTGTTGCATCTATGCTTTTAATAACGCAATGACACACATACTAACACAGAGAGAAACAGAATGGCGGGTAGCGTTTTTACGCGAAAATTCAAGATGATAAATTTTAAGTTGTGTTTAGCGTACTTTTCGGTTTATAAAATTGAAAAACTTTTTACAAAAGGCTGTCATTTGAGACAATTGGATCGTATTTTTTGTCGTTATACTATTCGGCCCGGCAGACTTCCTGCTTTTACTACTGGATGGTGCGATGAATTTCGTTTCTCAATTAAATTTTAATGTTTTTGTTTGAGATAGAGAAATTGCGAATTGGAATTAATAAGTTAATAACTAAATAGCGACGCCAACTCTTAAGTCGAAATTTTCTGATTTCAGTCTTAACTGAATGGGTGAATTGAATAATTTTAGGTTATGACTATGAAACATCGTTAGTCACTTAAATACAGCGCCACCTGGGATCCTAGCATTCGTATGAATCATGGTCTCAACAAAATTCGTAATAATATTGTGTGACATGATCTCATTCTTAGATATAGGACGTCATAGCAAGAATATTCTACTTAACTCCCGTTTGTAATAATAATGAATCATGAGTAATTTTTATCTATTTAATTCGAAATTTGACAATTAGTAGGCAAAAACTGATATATTTCCAACTTTGGTCTAACTAACAGGCAAGTCCATGATCTAATCGGTCAAGTTTCAGAAGTTTCACGATTTTGAATAGCGATCTCGCCGCGTAGAACAGTTATGCCGAATATGCAGTTTGAGGTTTGAGTTTGTGTGGCAGCAACGGATAACTTTGAAGCAGTAATATTGGTATGAATTTCGTTATGATGCAGAGTTTATTGATTCCGATTTTTTTGAAATTGTGTGTTTTAGATATTCATTATCATGGCTTCAACAGTGAATTAAAATATCGACAGGAAACTTATGCATTTAAGATTGTGTAAAGTCCACCAACACTCATACGTGGCGAACGTGGTGGACTATGGACTAAACTCCACTCTAAGAGAACACCCGTGCCCAGCGGTGGGACAGTAAAGCGTTGACAAAGAAGAAAAGTTTTAATATTCTCGCAGACGAATGCCAAACTGCTTATAGGTACAACTTTGGCCTTAACCATTATTCTATGAGGAGATCGATGCCCAACAGTGAGACAGAGGCGATTACAATAGAGTGGTACTGAAGAAGTTGTTTGAATAACTCGAGAATAGAGTTCGATTTATTTTGTTTGTTTAAAAGGCGACTTAATTGACTTATGTTATGATTAAAGAGTGTACAGATATTTAGCTCTTTTCTGATCTGGATTTGGGATATTTTTTTATTTTCTTGTTGGTACTCTGTTGTTGTGCATCTGATAAAATAATTGAATACTGCTCAACATTACCTTATGGATTAACTTAAACATCATACATACACATACCTATTAATGTAATGTAATGTAATAATAAACAATTAATGACATTACGTATGCGGCCATGATCCAAAAGTGTGTTTCGTTTTTCTAACAAAACAGTGCCCCTTTGTAGTCGAGTTTATTTAAAAACTCGAATATGCCTTTGGCCGTCGTCGCTCAAGAATTCGTTGAAAATTCAATTTCCGTCCGAGTCATAAAAGATTTAACGGCTTATCGATTTGACAGCTTATTAGGAGAATTGTTTACCGATCCGTGATTTTATACTTACAATAGCTGACGCGATGCCGCGTAAAATAGAACGCTTCTTTTTGTAGCCTACTTCGTTCACGCAATCTTAACTTCGCATTGGTAATTATATAATATTATTTTCATATAATTCGAATCGATCTACGTTTTATAAGGAACGGAGGTACCACCACCAAACCTATTTCTACCT
This sequence comes from Spathilepia clonius, assembly GCA_018250295.1. Classification (NCBI taxonomy): domain Eukaryota; kingdom Metazoa; phylum Arthropoda; class Insecta; order Lepidoptera; family Hesperiidae; genus Spathilepia; species Spathilepia clonius. Next base: position 6,050 of record DWRA01001641.1, read on the forward strand.
TATATCAGCAATGTTAAATGCTGCTATGTTCTGGTTTGAATAGCAACATATGTATTCGAAATCAGATAGGACTAAAATGCTATCGGGGATTGATTACGGAGGTCCAAGTGACGATCTAATAGTTAGACCTCATGCTCGTTTGCTACTGTTATAACATAAAAATCTGTCAATGTTATGCGAGATACGATCATACGAATAAAAATATTTTTACAATTACTTAAACACTTATCATTTTTAACATTTATCTAACACTTCAATGAAATGTTATAATAAAACATACTTAAAATGGCCGCTGTTGAACATTATAATTTTCAAGTAACTTTAAATAAACTGAGGGTATAATTTGGATAACCTTGGAGTTGATAGCAAACTACTGCGGAGGAATTAATTAGTTCGTACCTATTATAAGAAGTTAATCATAATATCGAATATCTAACTTAATAGCTCTATTAGCTTTTGGTGTCCGCAATCTCCTATATCGAATAAAATTGTTTTTCTTTAGGCTATATTTATTAACACAAGTATCAAACTATAATTAAGTTCACTCCTATTTCTGCCGGATAACAGCAGTTTAATACGCTGCTGCGTTCTCATTTGAAGAGGTAATGGAGAGATAACCTAGGCATTCCAATTTAGACCTCAGAGGTAGCAGAGATCTGTGGCATGTCGGGTGAGTCCTAATTGGGATTGATTTTATTTATAGACGTCTATAGATGACAGTGAACATTTGTCTATAGATAGACTGCTTACGTGTTTGCTATTTCTATATCAGATGAAAAAATAAACAGTAAAAAGCTATTAATAAATCTTTACGTACTTATGCAAGTATCTACACCAACATTTTATACAATATTAAATTACGTTTAAATTTGATTACAAAACGAGTCTGTAACAAAAACAGTAAAGTAACTTAATTACACGTTAAACAGTGTTACCTACGTCTATAAAAGTTAATGCACTGTCTTGGTCGGCGGTCTTGCAGCCATCAAGGCAGCTCTCAGACGCAATTTAGCGCGGTTGGGTTTCGCGACGCCAGGAAGCTGTTGAGTGCGGCTAATGCTTGCAATCCTTTCAGTATTAAGTTTTTATCAAGTTATATTTATAATTGCGAACTATTTTTAAAATGTTAAGGTTTATTAAGTTTCTGGAAATAAAATTAGTTTTTTTGTAATATTTTTTTGTAATAGCTGAGCCCCGCGGTTTCATCCTCGGTTAAAAATGTAATATGACGAAATTTAACTGATATATTATACCTCCAACAGTTTTAATAAATAAAATGAGTCGCGCGCGATAGTTTTTAAAAAGTTTAAATTTACGAACAGCTCTAAAAAAATCTAAAATCAAAGTAGATTAAGTTACTTCTCATAACATGAGCTACTTACCAGTGAAAGACCCATGACAATCGGCGTGGCGTTTCGAAGATTACTTCAAATAGACAGATAAAAATAATAATTGTATTGTTCATACAGGTATAGTATATGCTATCGTACGCATCTAAGACAAAGCAGTTGTAATTTTATTACAAACAGACACTTTAATTTTATTTATTTGTACAGATTTAATGTTAGTAGGTACTTTGTTATAAAATATTCGCATTACCTACTTAAATGAGTTATAGGCACAGAACATAGAAGCTCACATTAGTTGTATTTCATTTGAATAGATTATTTATACACTTAAAAGTTTGCTGTGCTGTTTAACACCACATACATTCAAGATTGTTTGGAGAAAGAACACATTAGCGATACAAAGGCTCTGCAGGTGGCTCGGCGATTAATCACAGCGAGGAATTTGTGGCGCGTGGGGCGGGCGGGCGCGGCGGGCGCGGTAGTGCCGCCCAGGAGACGCGGAGAGCTGCACGCCCCGCCCGCCCAGGCCTACCAAACAAACCTCGTAAGCACATGCGACGGGACCGCCGGTATCTTCACGCCTCTTAACTACAAGGTAAGTTTACAGATAACTTTTAATGAACTTTAACAAGTTGCTCGCGGTTATGTGTACTATAGCGCCGGAATAACTTTTAATAAATCGAATATAAACTTTATTTATTACTTAAGATTTTCGATTGAGTTTGCAAGTTTTATTTTCGGATTAAACGAAGTTCTGTAGTGTTCATAAAAAGTTTTTTATTAACGAGTTATTTGCAAATTTATATATGCAGATTAATAATTAGAATGTTTAATAATTCTTATCTTGTTTTATTTTTGTAACTAACAAATATTTACGTAATGTGCTTATTTTTGGTGGAACTGTAGCCGAATATTCACGCGTTTACTTTCCATTTCTGCTAGTGGTGTCTGGGGGAAAGTTTGGCGGGAAAGAAGAAAGCTCGTACCTTTTAACGAGGTACACCTACACCGAAAATATATCATGTACACACACTAAAGACTGTCTCATACTTAATAATTATTAATTACTCTACTGCACGGAATTTTTTGTCGAATTATTGTATATTTGTCAACTGTCGTTTGGCAATAAAAAGTGTATAACTACATGGTATTTCTAGATTTTATTATTTTTCGAATTTTCTGGTTCAGTTTAAGTAGGTTTTTTGAAGGTTATAGTGTCCTTTGAGGTTTGTTTCTACCTAATAATAGCAGTGCTGAGCGCTGCTGTGTTGGTTTGAAGGATGTGGTAAGTGAGACATACTCATCTAAAACGAACCACCTTGGCCCTCAGGGGTAGCAACGCCAAATAACTAAGACTTTAATCTTATCCAAGGTTGATTACTTCCATGGTCGGCAGCCATTTACCATTAGGTGAATTGCAAGCTCGTTTCCTATTTCTATATTATGCAAACAATTGACGATCTATAATAATGACATCAAAATTACATTTATATCTCGGTTGATATTGATATCGCGGCGCTTTCCGCGAACCGCAACACTGATATTGATCATATGATCCGCGTTTAATAGCCATTTCAAAGAGCATAAATCAGTGATAATCGAATGAGCAGGACGCATACGTATCAATAACACAACGTAGCATAACAAATCAACAATGATTCAGCGGAGATTTTGCACCTTGCGATGCATATTGACGTTGTTAGTCCGCCCTGAGCGGTCGGGCGAGCGGGTGCTTACATGCATTACCCTGAAGCTAACTGAATCTTCTATTATTGTATCTCTATACATTAAGAAAACATACAGCAGTTTTAATACATCCCGTGATAGCTTTGGTACGTAAAAAGCTTACATACCGTACCCTGAGATTAGCTGATTATTATTATTTCATTTTTATACATTACGAAAACATACAACAGTTTTAATACATCCCGTGGTAACTTTGGTACGTAAAATGCCCACATACCTTACCCTGAGACTAGCTGATTATTATTTCATTTCTATACATAAAGAAAATATACCGCAGTTTTAATACATCCCGTGGTAACTTTGGTACATAAAACGGGACATTAAATAATTAAAAATGGACAATACCAGTATTCAATTTTACAGAAACATTTCAATGTACCGAAGTGAAATATTTCTGTTTTATTAAATGACTTCATTAAAATTAAGTGGCAATAATAAGTGAATATTTACGCCGCTCTCAGACACACTTGACGGATCGTTTAGGTACACCTTTTAAAAGTAATTATGAATAGGTAGGTGTTCTATGAAAATATAATTTGTACTCACAGTACTGTACGTGTAAAAACTTATACGAAGTAAAATATTTAGTTGTTTAACACAATTATTATTCTGATTTTTCGTTATCTGCTTTATATTTTTGGTATATAAGTAAAGTAGCTATAAAGGTAACAAGAAAATTTGGCTAATGAACACTTAAAATTTGGAATTAGAATTATAGTCGAAAATCGAACGCAAGTACTTTATTTAAATGTGAACTAAGATGGAACGCCTCATATCCTAGAGCAGTTTATTTGTCTATTTAACAATGCATTTGCTACAATAGAGCAATGAAAACATTGTGGCAGAAATTGGTGTAACAGTGTAACTCCACAAGCGAACCCCGCTACATCATAATACAGAGAAGTCGTACCATACATAAAGATTAGTATCTAAGCCCAAGTTATTGGTACTGTTCGCTTTTGAATACAAATGACAGTCAGCCTATAAGTTTTATATGAAGCATTTCAAGCTAACATGTCGGTAAGTGTGTAGTGCCTTTATGGAAACAACGGTGATAAAGGTTTGTGTCTACATAGGTGTGTTTAAATATACAGGACTTTAGGGCCTATCAAAACAATACCCGCGCAATGACGTACATGCTATAAAAATGGATAAGTACTTGTTTTCAATAAAATAACAAACAGAGCTATATTTTTTACATTGTATTATTTATGTAACATTGTATTATTTATGTGTATGTTATGTTATTTGTGTATGTTGTATTATTTATGTAATTATCGATATTTCGACAATTGCATGGATCGTGGTTACGGCGAAACGGTAGCCGGGAGAAACCGTTGACAAGCACTAGTGGTAGATTAATCTATCTACTCTAGCTCTAATTCACATTTTTTTAGGTTCCACGTCACGATACACGTACTAACTATCTTTACGCAGCGCGCTTTGAACTATTTGTGATTTACATAAACTAAACATGGGCTGTAATGTTTTTCCTATTTTACCCACCGAACATATTTAATTGTTTTTAAAACTGTATAAATTGAATTACGTATTTAGTTTAGTTTTAGTCGGATTTCATGTACAAGTAATGTTTGTGAATAAGTATATATTTTTTTTAAATAAGGACATAAGTGAGTAACATTGTAATCAAAATTTGCACCTTTTTTATTTGATGGAGTAGCAAAGGATTATGCAGTCCATCTGATGGTAAGTGGCAACTGCCGCCCATGGATTGACATTTGTTATCTACCCCAGACAAGACTAGAATCGTACCTGAGGTCGACCGCAGATGCGATTCTTCCCCTGAGGACTAAGTTGGAATGCCTCGGATAAGTAAGTTTCCCTTACCACCACCCTTTAAACCAGAGGACAGCCGCGCTTAACACTGCTGTTATTAGGCAGAAATAGGTGTGGCGGTGGCGCTGCCGAAGTCGAACCTCAAAGGGTTCTACTACCTTTAGAAACTTATTTAAACGGAAGCGCTAATAGAACAATATGGGACACAATAAAAAAATGTAAATCAAAATATTGTATGCAAAGTTCATACTGTACAGAGGTCATTCACGGAATGTAAATTGCTTTTTTGTGAAGGCAATAATAATGGTCGATAGGATTATAGTTCGTAACTGACTAGGACTAGAAGAATTATGGAAAATTTTGAAAAAAAATGTATCTCTCGTAAGATGAGAATTTCTGTGTAGATGTAGTGATGATCAGCAGACCGCTTCAATTTTATATAAAACGAAGTTTATTTGAATATTTTTTCGTTTATCGGCGGGGAATTTTCTCTCTCCCAATGACCCTATTTTACCGCGAGTTACGAAAAAACCTGTCCATCTATGTGTCGATCTAGTGCTTTGATGAGGGCTGCTTGTGTTGTTCGTCTGGAAAATTCGTATGGTATTTCGTAAGTAGATACCTATACATTCGAATAATCGCAATTATTTTGTTAGGTTTTCAAGTATACACATTGGATTTTATCCCTTCTACAATTATTATTTCGCAAGGTTTATTGTGAAGCTTTTTGGACAGTAAACTATACAACTTCGATGAAAGTCGGAGTTTCAAAATTGTAGCTTTGAATTTTAAAGATCTTTAATTATCTCACAGGATTCTTAAATATTTCCGAGGTAAACTCTAGATAGGTCTACGAACTCCCTACAAAATACTACATTTGCCTGGGAATTCATCATAACGAGTCATTTGTAACAGGGAACGTAATTTTTATAAAATGATCTTAAGTTTTGATCATGCTAATAGCAATAGGCTTGATGATAGCGTTGAAGAGACAAGGAGGAAATTATCTTAGAGAAAAAAGTATGTTGAAAGGATTTCAAAAAATTCTCCAGTCTTAATATAAGCTATAATATTCCTAAATGATATTTTCAATAACAGAAAACGTTATCCGAATTGTTAACGTGCCTCACTACGCTTCTCCATATTACTTATACTTGTCTATGGAATGTTGAGGCGTGACGTCACCAGCGGAGATTTTAAAATAAGATGAAAATTGGTTTATATGCAAATAAAATGCATATAAACCGAATCTAACGATGAACTAATGTCTTTGTTGGAAATAGTGGACGTGTACCTACTTAATACAGGGGATTGCAATCTTTCACCATACCTATTGCGAGTAGGTCTTTTTACCGTTAGCCGTTTCCGAAGAGCAGTCACAGCGTGCTACAGTGAGTTACGCTTGGTATTTCGCTACGTGACAAAATCCGCAATTACGAGCCCCGTGGCCGAACAAAAGTTACCTACAAAAGCTCTGTAAATTGCAACTAAAGTGGCAGTAGCAGGGAGGACTACGTCCAGCAGTAGACTAGCAAAAGCTGAGAGATGGACAAGTTTAACAAAGTTAACTATTTTGAAATTAAGTTAAGACATTTAATTTATTGTTTATTACACTTTCTACACTCACAGCCCCACACTAGGATTCCTTGTGACGTGGGTGCCATTGCCACACTCAAAGACGAATACACAAACAATCAGACGCAGAACAGAAATCCAAATTCATTATTTTACATATCTGTCTGGCCGGGGATCGAACCTGGAATCCACTGCGTGTCGGCACGCCATTTGTTTACAATATATGTACATGTAAGTACTTTTAATAAAAATTTAATCTCTTTAAAACCCAAAAAGCGGACTGGATATCTAACAGATAATAACTATTTATTATTTGCGTTACACGAGTGTTTAAAACATGTAGGCACAAAAGGAAATAAAATTTAATATCTGAGCACGTTGTAAAATTGCTAAAACAAAATACATTTTTAACAAACAAGGCTTTTATACTTCATAATCAATAGATAAATCAGTTCTCTTTATAAATTGTATTATATCACATTTTTTTTTATTTAGAGAATATCATCCTCATTCCATCCATCAGCCTTTTAGGGTCCAGAGCTGGACTTAGGTGTAAATTAATAATTATGGATACCCCTACCCACTCTAACCGGTCTCGTGCCCTTTGAATCCAGCGGTTTCCCGTCGGCGTCTTCAGGTCATCGGTCCAGCTTGTTGTAAAAGATCTACCTCAATCTAAGTTTCTTAAAAGAACGTCGAGGTGGCGTGCGCGGTATTCCCGCGCCCATCTCACAAATGACGGGATGGAGTAGCTCCAGCTTCTTCTCGAGGAGAGCAGGAGCTGGATACGGGCAAAGGCCGTCAGGACCGCGGACGAGTGCTACTAGCGTACCCGCAGTTCCGACAAAGGGCGTCTTGAGGAACACCGTAGTTTTTTAGCTGGTAGAATCCGGCATATCCTCTCCATTGCCCCCGATATTGAGAGAAATCCATGCAAGTTTTCCCCTCGAAAAAAATCAATGGTTAGCGACGACTTTATAACTTAGAATAACTCGACGGCTTGCTACACATACTACTTTACTGTATAAGTAGATTATTAATGCAATTTGATCACGTTCGTATTTGCCAGTAATATACTTAAGTATATAAGCTTCAAGCACACTTCGGATTAACGTATTTGCAATTCATGAATTGTATATCCTAAATTGTGTTACAGAAGGTACATTTAAATGTAGGTATTTTGTAGTACCGAGTCAGTCGGAACGGAAGATATAAATCTGTTTTCAGAAAAACTGCAAACGGTATTTTACCTAGTGTGGAGCGCAGGCTATGTGGTCAAAATGCCACGAGGTCGATTAAAAATGTTCGAAGTATGCAACTTTACAGAACTGTAAGCAATTTGTGCTATTATTGATAGCTATTTCTTTTCAACCATTGCGTTTGTTTGGCTACAATGTTTTCTCGTAATTGAGTTCAGCTAATGCCGATAATGACTCTAGTAATACACTAGTGCTAACAAAATCTTTTTGCGTTTAAGTTACCTCAAAAAAGAAAAGTTAAATCATGCGTAGCTTAAAGGACTTGTTGTTAATATGATACTTCTTGTGCAAGTTTTTATGATTTCAGTTTTAACACTTTCAACCCTAGTTTTAACTTTATTTATATAGAAAAAGCGGCCGAATGATGGTTTCTTACCAACAACAAATAATCAAATACTAACAGCACCAACCGCAATTAATAAATTTGTAATATATTAGGTTTTTTGGAATTATTTAATTTATTTAATTAGTACGTTAAATTATATAAGTATTTATGGTTTTCGGAATTTTTTTCTTAACCGGTCCTAAGCCAATTTTTACCAAATTGAATAATTCTAGGAAAACGGGAAGTATCCCCCCTATAAGTCTTGATTCCCTTGTGAAATCTCAAGACGTACGTACGACATAAACGATCATATCTTTTGATTACGTTGACTTACAAGTTCGATTTTTTCACAGCTGAAAGAGACAGTATACTGTATTTAATATAAATTATACCTTCATACCTATTCCTGAGAAAAAAGATGCTGACAGACAGGCAGACAGATGGACAACAAAATGATCGTATACGGGTCAACTGGTTAAACTTTATTGACACAGAATTTAATAATCTGACACTTAATTACCTACTTACTATAATTTGATGAAAGAGATATTTGTTGAAAGGTTATTCCACTAACTGAATCGATAACTAAAAGAAGGAATAATATTTAGCTCAGAAAATTTTAAATTTAAATGAAAAGCGTTTAAGACGCAGATAATCAATAATAAATGTTTTCTTTTAACTACTTAATTATCTAACCAATAACTAATTGTAATAATACATAAAAATACTGAATAGTTGTCGTATTTGTAATATCAAACATAAAAGTTAGGAACAGCAGCCGGCTTGGGGTCCCGAAATGATTTTACAAACTAAGCCGTGCCATTAAAAAGATTGACAATAGTGCTCTAGCCCCTGTTACTGCTAGCTACTGGCGCTGAAGTCTTTGCACCTGCTAGAAGATCTAGACAACATAGGAATTGTTGTATTAATTGACAAGATTCTAAATGAAAGCGATAGCGTCATTGAAACATTTTACTATACAACGAATATACCTATTTTTGACGATTTTTCAGCCCTATTTTATGGATTTAGATGAATGACGAATAAATTTATATTAGACCTGAAGATCCATTCAGTGTTTCTTGTCGTGATAATATTATTTACTACTCAAAAGTAAAACTAGATGTAACTATGTATGTATCAGTACCACGATCTATACAATTGCGTCGAAACATCGCCGTATATAAAATGCAAACGAGAGCACACGGTACACGATAAAATGCTGAGGATTAAATAGGAACGATTCGTATACGTGCGTATTTTAAATGCGAATAAAGTGCTGTTACTGCTAGAGTCAAAAGCAACAGTTTTAGGTAGAACCCTTTGTGGTTCGACCCCGGCGGCACCACCGCCATATCTATTTCTGTCTAATAACAGCAGTGTTATGCGCTGCTGTCTTCTGTTTCGAAGTGTGTGGTAAGCACTTACTTATTCGAGGCATTCCAACTTAGTCATTAAGGGCAGCAACGCATGTATGGTCGACTTCAGGTAGGAGTCTAGTCTTATCTGGGATGGATTACAGATTTCCATGAGCGGCAGTTGCGACTTACCATCAGGTGGATTGCATGCTCGTTTGTTACTCCGTTTTAAAATAGCAGGAGTGCTGCGGCCGCACTAGAGACACGAGGTTCTATGACCTATAAACCATAGTGCTAAATCGACCGCTAGAGCTAACGTAAGTCGAGGCGTGAAAAAATGCTAGTGTGAAGTATAAATCCGTTCCCACGTCATAAGGCGTGAGGAACGAACATTATGCCATTATATCACTGCACAAATATACAACAGCATTGCCGCGAGGGACGGGAACCACTTGGTCGTTTCTCTATGCGCAGTTATATTTCGAAGAATTCCTATTTGTTTTCATATTTTATTTACGATCATATTCAAAGACGTTGCTTTGTTTTCCCTGTGAACGTTCTCCGTTACTCGTCTCGTATTTTGTATGAAAAATAGTCTAATTTGACAGGCTATTAAATTAATAGATCCACATTGATGATTCACAAACATCGTTCATCTTCCACGTAAGGTTTTAGTTATTCGATCATTAAACTCGAATACTTACTTTTTTATATATATGATGGAGTAGCAAACGAGCATGCAATCCACCTGATGGTAAGTGGCAACTGCCGTCCATGGACATTTGTGATCCACCCCA
>DWRA01001642.1:0-16250 GCA_018250295.1 Spathilepia clonius
CCATGGGCGACAGTTGCCACTTACCATCAGGTGGACTGCATGCTCGTTTGCTACTCCATCATATATATAAAAAAAAAGTTATAGCCTAGTGAATGAAAGTCGACCTCTCAATCAAGGTTCGAATTTGCAATTTGACAATGTTACATGCTTATTATTAGTTACTTTAACGTTAAAGGAGGAATGAAACTTACATCCTTAAAATTTCTTTATAATAAAACTTCTCAAATTTGTGTGTAGCCTACCAATTCGCATTTGGCTAGTATACTAGATTTGGCCGTAACAACTCCCGCTCTAAAAGGAAGACCATGCATGCACAAGAGTGAGACAGGAATGGGCCGACAATAATGATACAAGATTCTAATTACATTCCTTGTTTAACGGTCGATGTTTCTAGTTAGTGGATCGTATACTAAAAGACAAAGAAGTCTTCAGTAATAATGAACAAGGTGCCGGAAGCATGGTACATTTAGTTAACCACATACATAAGTAGCAGCCTTGAGGGTAAGTCAACGGCGTCGTTTCTGCGCGGCTTAATTAATTAGCCCTTTGATATTGACGGCGCCAGATGTCGTGCGGTGGTCTCATGACATTCTTAATTAAAGATTTTATCTTTTTTTCTTTCTATAATATACATTTCCCTGTGTTTCTATTTCTGTTCCTCCTTAATGAATTGTCATTTTTTCTCCACTACATAGTAAGTTAAGACCAACGAGATGCAGAAAAAATGGTATTCAATCAATCTTGTCTGAATTTTCATGTCATGTGTGTCAAAAAACAGGAATGAATTCCATTTCATACGTTATATTTTAATAATACCCTAATTGGCGATTCGATTATTAGTTTCTGACTACATTGCTACGCACCAGCACTCAAGCCGGCTTTTGTTAACATAAAATAATTTAAAACGTACAACATACCTCATATAAATTAATAAACCCAAACACTAGTAGGTATATGTGTTTGCGACCTCACAACCAAACCAGGTAGCTTTCAAATAAAACATTAATAAAGCGCCAGTTTAGTCATTTGCGTACTTTTTAATCATCAAGGAGTTTTGAAATAGCACTGTTGGTAATGTACTTAATATGTTTTTGGGACTTAGAGTCCTTTTACCAATCATTTTACTAACAAGAAATTTAAAAACAATTGCGTTTTTTGTTTTTAATTTTTTCTACCTACAATGAGTGAATGTCATTTATTTCTTTCAATACTAATGAATGTTTGTATACCCATATAACTCCACATTTCGTCTGAGTGCGCCCTTCGGAGTGCTCGTTAGTTAATTAGGGCTTTGGCACTGACTGACGACATTAGGGCCGCCTATTATACAATGTTACTCGTATGTTATACTGCGACACTTTCGGTTCACGCCGTTGTATGAGAAATTTAACGCAGAGACAGCAGAGAATTTTAAAGAAATTTAAAGCAGAGACAGCTTGTGTTGTACCGACCATGAAGCGAAGAAAAATTTTTAGACTCAAACATTACCAATAGTATTGAAGCTATTAAGTAATTTTTCGAAGAAATAGCAAACGAGCGACCTAAAAGGAAGTGGTTATTATTACCCATGGACGTCTGTAATCACCAATAAAAAAGATTAAAGTCCTATCTTAGTCCTAAGATTAAGGTCGATCACAGATGCTTTGCTACTTCTGGAGACTAAGTTCGTACGGCTCCCAAGTATGTTTGCCTTACTACACTTATGTAGTCTGAAATATAACCGGGACTTTTTGCCGCATTGAGTTATTGGCGTCGATAGACAACTGTACCTAAGCAACTTCACAAAGAACGGATGATAGTACCCGACGTCGATTGCAGATGTACTCGTGAAAAAATAACTAAACCTGTCATTTCACATTATTAAAAGCCAAAACATTACAGCATAAATATAAAAGGTGGTAGAACCCTTTGTAGTTCGACTCCGGCGGCACCACCGCCACACTTATTTCTGCCTAATAACAGCAGTGTTAAGCGCTACTGTCTTCTGGTTTGATAAGGGAGATAAACTTAACGAGGCATTCCATCTTAATCCTCACGGGTAGCAACGCATCTGTGGTTAACTTCAGTTGGGATTTTGGTCTTATCTGGGGTGAATTACAAATGTCCATGGGCGGCAGTTGCCACTTACAATCAGGCACTGCATGCTAGTTTGCTACTCCGTCAAATAAAGCGTTGATGCCTAAAACCGCGGGGCAGAACTAGTGCATTTATATAATTGTTAAATTGGTCATAAATAGGAATGTACAAACAAACGTTCATATCTATTTTGGCGCTGCGGTTGGCAAGACGCCATCTGTGGGATCTCCGGTACATTCAGTGCCACAATCGAACCGGTATCAATCGATCTACGATAAACACGTCAAGTGGCATGTGTGACAGTGGCATATATGTGTTTGATAAGTGAAGTGTTTGTGTAGGATGGCGAAGAAATCGACATGGATTACGCCGTTCAAGAAACAGGTAGGTAATTTTTTATAAATATGATTTTTGGCGAGTTAATCTGGCGTTAGATTGGTTTTTACGGTTAATGATTTAGTTAAATGTACCTTAATTATTAATTGAATTCGTTTCTGTAATAAATTTGAATGAATTTGATTCATTTTCTAAATTAAATGAATTCATTTCTGAAATAAATCTTAATGAATTGGATTAATTTTCAAAATTAATTGAATTCATTTCGGAAATAAATCTGAATTAATTGGATTCATTTTCTAAATTAATTGAATTCATTTCTGAAATAAATCTTAATAAATCGTATTCATTTTCTAAATTAATGGAATTCATTTCTGAAATCAATTATTATTATCATAAAAATATACCGTAATTAACTAGTAAAATTTAAGTCTCTGTTTGTTATGTTAAAATATCTGCTTTTTCTTCCTCAATAATAACATAATTATAAAAATTCTTGTTTGTTTCTGTTCGTTTGAGCTAATCTCCGAAACTGCTTGACAGATTTTCATGAGACTTTCACTGGCATATAGCTAATGTTACAAGGAGTAACTTGGGCTTATTTTAGAGGGTTCCGCATATAACTAAAAATATTTGTTGGAACTGTCGAAGGTATAAAATTTCGGTTATATTTTGTATTATGTTATGTTACATTTTATAACGGGTGAAACCGAAGTCTCAGCCAGTATGCAATAAAAATTATCGTGTACTTTGGGCTAGGTATTTACATATAATAGATCAGTTGAATTGTCATACATGCATAAATAAAAATTTACTCTATTTCATTCATGTTTATACCCCTACTGACAATTGTTTATGAAAACATGTACTCACATGTGTGATTACATGTGTGTGTGTGTGATACACGTGCACATGTCATTGTAATATTTTGTTCAATATCTCAGTATTAGGCCGCGTTATTTTAGACATATATTAAGACACTTAACATGTTAGACATCATGTGACACATGTGTCACATGTCCGTGGCAACAAAATCATATTGAAGGGTGTAAGCGAGACATATCCGAGGCATTCCAACTTAGTCCTCAAAGGTAGCAACGTCTGTGGTCGACTTCAGGTAGGATTCTAGTCCAATCTGGAGTGGGTTACAAATGTCCATGGGCAGCAGTAGCTGCTGACCAACAGACGGACTGCACGCTCCTTTGCCGCACCTGATTTTTTATTATAAAAAATCAGGTGGACTACATATTCGTTTTCAATTTTCATTCATAAAAAAAACATAGACAAATTGAGCATTGTTTTTTGAAGTCGGCTAAAAATATAAAAAAATATATTACGCATAATTAATATAGATCTCTTGATAAATACAGTAGTAACCGGCTGGTAGAGTCTGAACGCAACGACAATTAACCGGTCAATGTTTAGATGTATTCGCCCACATAATTTATCTCTACATCTCTATACATACTTATCTTTTATTTGCAAGTTAAATTTTACTATTAGGGTGTCTTGTTCAACAGTTAACCACATAAAATTCTAACCACCACACTTCGTAATTATTCATTCAAGACCTTTTTTTTATTATTTTTATCAAAACCCAGATTCGTTAGGCACATATTGACATCTAAGAAAGGGCGCATTTTTATTTAATTTTCGACAAAATTATATTTTTTTAAAAATTTGAAATTGGTTAACTGTGTCCACCCGATAGTACACTATTAACCATAGGGGTTTGCAACAGTTAACCATAGGGTACACAATTAATCACTTGAAATTATAAATTTTATTTGTAATGAAATGACACAAATTATATTTTGAACTAAACCTTTTATTTCTTATCATATGGGTATATCTCTCAAAATTAACACAAAATATTACTTTCTTATAATTTAACGTATTTATAAAATCAACAATCGGACTTAGAATATTTAAATTATAATCATGCTTGACACTACATGCAACAGGTGAGATCAATTTAAACTATCTAATTATAAGCAACCAATAACAACCAACCAGATATTATAACCTACTTATTATTGGTTAGCATGTATATAATCAGTCTTAGGACGTATTACAAAACAATTTCTTATAAATATAATAAAATCGAACTTTATAAACTTTCAAATAAACTCAACACACGTTTGTATTAATTAAAGATAAATAACAAAAAAATATATATAAACAATAAAAATAAGATCAACTCCTAAAGCTTTAACGCAAATTCAACTGCAACATATCAAAATGAACATCAAATGAAAAAGATGTTTGCCTTCGGCTGCTGCCTATAATTTTTGGATCTGGTAATATGTATTTAATATCCCGTAATTGTATGCATGTTTTATCTGGAACAACTGGCTCGCAAAATGTTTGACGCATTCTATTTTTCAGTCTTAAAAAACTTACAAAATAATCAGAGTCATCCTCGTCGTCATTGATTTTTTCTAATACTTTAGCTACGTAATAAATATCAGTTTTCTTCAAATGAAATACAACGAGGACGAACTCATCCACTTTTGGTTCTCGAAGTATTGGCAAGAAGTTTCCATCTATAAGTAATTCATCATCCCCATTTTCATTCTCACCTACAAATTCTTCTCCACCGGAAGAAGATCCACTTGCTATAAATTCATCTTCATCTGATGTATCACTGTTTTTGTCTTGAATTATTTTTTTGTATTTGCTCGAATATTTTCCTATATTTTTAACGCCTGTAGTAAATAAGTGTTGTTTTATTTTATCAACTTGCTTTTTATTTGCTTTCTTTTTAGCAATTTCATCTTTCTCGGGTGTATCTGTAGCTATCATGCTCTTTCCTAGAACTCTACGTCTTTTCATTGTACGAGGTTTTGATTTTACGGGAGGCAAGAAATCCATAGGTGAAATAATTTTTTTATTCGTAGAAAGAATGGGTTTACTGTTTTTCCAGGGTCCTAGAGATAAAATAGGCTCGTTACAAGATTTTAATAAGTGAAATGGTATCTGCTCGATATTATTTTGATCCTTAGCAGTATTGGGATCAAGGTCTGATGTCAATGGTGCCAAAACATCTTGGTTGGTAGAATTCAATAGCAAATCAATACTATGAGAATCATTAACACTTGGCGCTATATTTTCGGATTGTTCAGGGTCCTCTTCCACATTTGAAGGTGTTGTATGTGGCCTATCAGTTACAGAGCTGGGCAGAAAATCTGCTTCTGTAAAACAACTATCGTCGAATGGAAATATACCACATTTTTTGAAAGCATTTACTATGTTAACTGGAGTCATTGCTTTTAAATATGCAGTACCGACACACTCGGCAACATTATAGATAGTTAGTGATTGCCCTGGATTTCTTAATAGCCAGGAATCAACCGCTGCATTATAAAATGTCTTAAATGGGCCATTCAGTCCAACGTCTAGTGGTTGTAACTTTGCTGTTGTATGTGGGTGAAGGGTTAATACAGTAACTCCCGAAGATTTTGCAAGATTAAGGGCTTCGATTGAGAGGTGACTTTCGTGGTTGTCCATCAGTAAAAGAGCTGGATTTTCTTTGGAAGCCGAAACATGTTTAATAAAATGTCCCATGACATCGACAAAAATATCTGCGTTCATCCAGCCAGTAGGTGCAGCTAAGCCTAAAGTTCCCTGTGGTGCTCCATGTAGCATGTGTGGTTTAAAGTTTTTTCTGGGAAATACCATAGCCGGTGGTATGGCTTGTCCGATCGCGCTGACAATGCAACATGTTGTGACTAAGGTACCCCTTTCCCCGCTTGTGACCTTTGCTACGTTTGTGCCCTTACGTGCCAATACTTTTCCTGGTCGCTGAACAGTAGTAGTAGACGTTTCGTCTAAATTATATAGCCTAGTGCCATCTGCAAAGGTAGGATGTCTTTCCATAGCAGATTTCAAATTACGGAAAAAAGAATCAACATTATACTTGTTGAAAGCTGTAGCCCTTGCTAAGCTACAAGCTTCTGGTTTTCTTAGCGAGATTTGAGGATGTCTTTTCCTGAATGAACGTAGCCATTCAATTCCCGCCATTTCCGTATGCATCCAAGATTGGGGTATTTTGTGTTTATTTACATTAGCCATTTGATAAGCAATGCGTCGACAGTCTTTAGTAGAAAGGCCATAAAATAATTCAGCACAATGTTCTATGTATTTTACTAGCTCATATTCTTCTTCTGAAGTAAAAACTTTATTAACTTCGTAATTTGGTGTTAACCTTATTGTTTGACTAGCATTTTCATTAGTTTTTTTAACATATAGTCGAACTGTCGGATAACTCAGTTGGCATTCTTTACTTGCTTTTCTAATGCTCATCCCACCTTGGACTAATTCTATCGCTTTCTTCATAGCGTCTGCTGAATGCCCTCCTTTTTTTCGATCTTGTTTTTTTGTACGCCCCATCTAAAATACAAATAAGGTTATAAACAAACTACAAATGTACGAGTGATTTCATAGCCGGTACACAATTAACCATAGCTAGTACACAATTAACCATGATTAACTGTTGAACATAGCATTGTGGTTAATTGTAGACCACCCTACTCTTACACTCGTTACGCCTTTCTCACTTTGAAATAAAGGTCACCATTCGTTATTACATAATAACAAATGAAAGACTTTTAGTGAGTCTGGACGGCCGACACACGAGTATTTTCGTAATATTACAGAAAAAGAAGTGAAAGAAAAAATACTCACGTTATTTTTTTTACTTTTTATGATGAAAACACAATTTTTGGTCGCACTCAGCCGACGCCGGCACAAGCTCGCTACAAACTGCGGACAGGGGAGCGGGGCTGTTTTGACATTTAATTCATTCGGCTGCACGAAATGGCAACGTCGCGTTTACAAAATATAAGCGTGGTTGATTGTGTACTAATGGCTAACTGTTGAACAGGTCACCCTATTTATATTAAGTATAATAAATATGTCATAAGATTAAAAGTTTATCACGGTTGATAAGACAAGGTAGAAACTTTTGTGGATCGACTCCGGCGGCACCACCGCCACACTTATTTCTGCCTAATAACAACAGTTAAGCGCTGCTGTCTTCTGGTTTGAAGGGTGTGGTAAGGAAGATAAACTTAACGAGGCATTTCAACTTAGTCGTCGGGGGTAGCAACGTATCTGTGGTAGACTTCAGTTGGGATTCCGATCTTATCTGGGGTGGATCATAGGTGTCTATGAGCGCCAGTTGCCACTTACCATCAGGTGGACTGCATGCTCGTTAGCTACTCCATCATATAAAAAAAGAGATACAATTGCGTGTAACCAAAAAATTTAAACGTGTTCCGTTTCGTCTTTTACGTTATTTTAACGCCAAAAATTATGAAGATCATACTTGTCCTATATAACTGGTCATATTAACAGTAAGAAGGAACAAAAAACAATTCTGCGAGAAAATTGAATGATGAACGACATGTAATAGCGGTCGTAAAAATAAGTTGACAAATCACCCTTACCCAAACTTCCCCATTATTGAATATTTGAAAGTTTTTGCCTACAGTCTTCTTAGAATAATAATAGCTTTACGAAAATGTTAACAATAAAAATAATAAAGCCAATTAGGCCTTAAGCTGGTATGAATATAAAATAATCGTTTCCAAGGTATATTAAATATCTGTGGCATTACGTGCTGTTGTGTGGTCGTTGCCTAGCAACTATATAACAACAAATCAAACTACAAGTCAATAACTTGATCACTGTAGTACGCCTTTATTTATCCACATGATTTCTTTGTATCTTTATGTGCAAAATATATAGATACTTTATTTGAAAAGGATAAAGAATCACATATTTGTTGTAAAGTAAACAAACATGGTGGAAACAGATTGGAGGGAGATTTTGAGTTTCTCCCAAAGAGAACTCATGCAAGCCGACAAGGAGAAACTTTGTGAAAGTTTATCGTGGATGGAAGCAGATGATATCGAACTCAACTTTACAGACCTCAAAACATTGTTTAGGCTTGCCCAGGATATATTGAAATATAAAAGTGAACAGGTACTTTAATTACATACATAATTTATTACCGAACTAGGTTTGTGCCAAATATTCCGTGTTTATAACAAATGCAATTTGACCTGTGAATTTTAACCTTCGACAATTTTAACAGAATTATGCGAGCGGAATATTGCTCATTGGTTTTTATTTCTTTGCCTAGAACCCTGATACATTTTCTAAAATAAAAGTTGTCTAAATTACTCCTTACAACATCCGCTATTTGCTTGTAAAAGTCCTGTGAAAATCTGTCCAAGTGAAAATCAATACCATATGCCTATAGTATAAATAAGTTATTTTGGCATTACAAAAAAGACACCTAAATTTTATCTATATGTATCTATGTTTTATACGAACACACATAAAATATTATGATATTGGCAAATAATATTGTAACTGTAATTTTAATGTTTGTCGCTACGTCCTTGAATGAATTTTTCATACAATATAAATATAAAAATTCTTATAAGGTAAACAATCTGATGGGAGAATTAGAAAAAGGTAACAGAAAAAGTGGTAAGAAAAAAATAAAAAGTCAAATTATTGGTAAGTGGTCAATTATTTTACCTGGAATTAATAAATTCTGAGCCGTATATTTTGGACATTGATTGCATTGAATATACTAAAATAAATACTATAATTTTAATGCCATATCTAGATTCACCCATAAGAAGTTCTGATAGTGTCCTAGAAACAATATCTCATCAAGAAGAAGTAATCAAAGCAAACAAAGAAATTTTACAACAACTACATTCAGAAATTGCTGAATTAGAAGATCGTAAAAACAAATATGAGGAAAATAAAATTGAGTTGGATAGAGAGAGCGTATCTAGTCGTGATCCTTTATCAGAAATAAATGCCACAGCTCAATTAGAAAATGAAATTCATAAAAAGAATAAACACATCAGAAAATTACTTGCTGACGTCAAAGTAAGTTTAAATTTAAGAATGGTTAAGTTTGTTTTTATCGACATTTGTTCAATGTCAATAAATAAATACCTTTAGAATAACTATATATTATTATTATTAGTTTATTTATAAATCAGACTGGTTTTATGATGCGTTGACCATATACGATTTTTAGATACTCGAAGAAGAGAATTTCAAACTAAAGGATAAGTTATCACAGCTTAAAGATAAATTAAGGGAAGCTACTCAATTATTAGAGAATTTAACTGAACAGTTATTTTCTATTAACAGTGAATGCAACAAATTAAAAGGTTTGTTTAAACTATTTTTGAAAAGAAAGGAGAAATTAAATGATTTTAGATTACATGGTTTTGTGGCTTTAAATTACGTTATAAATAAGCACTGTATCTGCCATATGTAAACTTACAGAAGCTCTTGGGAAATGTGAACAATCTAAAGTGCATCTATTAATTGAAATAGAATCGCTAAAAAAAGAAATTGACACCAAAGATATAAGTAAAGACAGCGTACAAGAAGATGTCAAGTCAAAAATTCAACAACTGAAGGTAATTCATCGTATTTATGATTTATATTAAAAACTATGAAAATATTATGGTTTTAATAATTATATGTAAATAAAACACTGTTTTTTAGATCTTGATAAAATCTCACAAAAATGAAATAGATCGTTTATCAATCGAAAATACGCAATTAAAGGAAAATCTTACAATAGCTTCCAAACCATCTATATCTCCAAAGGTAAGAGTATCATAATTTTTAACAATTCTTATTATACATATTGCTTACGATAACTAAAAGCTAGACATTATTGAATAGGCAGAAAAGAAATATCCAGACGAAAACAAAATTAAAGAATTACAGGATAAATTAATAGAAGCGTCAAATGAAATAGATCAGTCGGCATATTTAATTCAGATCCTAAAAACAGAGAATAATCGACTGAAAGATATAATTGAAGAAGGAGCAGAGTTATCCGTCCACGAAAACAAAAATGAAAGTGATGACGGAAAAGAAAAAAGTATGATCACGAAGTTAAAAAATAAACTGAAGAATATGACGATCACCCTTCAAGCTGCAGAAGAAATGGTTGCAATTAGGGAAAAAGAAGTAAGAAATTGCCAAAAAAGGATTTTTTTATTTATTGATTTATTTGAAACACTTAATATTAAATATTACAAATATCTGTTCGCACAGGTAGCGGAAATATCATCACAATTGCAACTCGTACAGTCCGAAGAAGGTGTTAACATATTATTAAAAGAATTGAAAAATAAGAAACGACAACTGAAAGCGAAAGATGAAGGGATAAAAAGTCTGGTAATTGAAATTAATAATTTGAACCAGCGCAATGATGAATTGCAACTTGAAAACGAAACCTTAAGGTAATAGCATTCTTTTAATTATAATATGAATTCATATTACTACGAAAGCTTCATAATTATAATATATTTGGTTTTAGACAAAAACTTGATATTCCTTCAGAGTATAAAGTTTCACCTAAAGGAATTTTAAAGAAATATCAGGACATGGAACGTAAAATTTCACGTTTCACGAAAAAAATGCGTGAAAATGAAAATAAACTAGTTTCCGTCGAAATAGATAACAGAATCAAAGAAAGTAAAATAGATAAACTAATAAAGTTACTTAAGAAGTTTGGTTGTAACAACGAAAAAATCACCGAAACTCTCAAAGAATGTCATGGAAATGATTCCGAAGACAGCGCTGAATTTAAGTACGTATTTCACTTCTACTTTATAAATAAAACTTTTGTACAGAATTTATATGCACAATAAAACTCTCCATTTTCAGAGTTGATAAAGAAGCACAAGATAAATCAGATAATATTGATAGTACTACCCACGATCCCGACATACAAGCAATTATTAAAGAAAATGAGGGACTACGTATAGGACTCAAAGAAATACTTGATTTCTTAAAAGATAACAGTAAGAATTATTAGTTAATACTTACATATACAATTACTTGAATCAGTTTAATAAATAATGTAAGAAAATATAAATTCATATTTTCAAAGGTACTACATCTTCTGGAATATTATCACTGAAATGTCCAAGCTTGGAAGCCGTTTGCCATTCTATGGATGCACGACATGCAGCTGGTTGGTTTGCACCACACATGGCGGCAGTGATGGACTTGAAAGCAGCCGTAGGAGGCAAGGACGCACTTCTTACTGCTCTACATGAATCCAGGTCATAATTTAAATACTTATTTGAACGATGAATTTTCTATTTTATAATGATTTTTCTTTTATTTTGTAGTCTGTGTTTCAATATTTATTTTAAACCTATGTGTGTAATATAATTTGTCACTTGTTTGAATGATAAAGAAAAACATCGCGAAGAAACCTACACACCCGTCTACCAATTTTCACTAGATCAACTTTGACTATGGCCTAAACCTTTTTCACTGTGAAAGGAGACTGATGGCAAATATTGGACGCTAATAGATAAATGACAATTATAAACAAGTTTGAAAACACATAAGTGGTATAAACATTTTTACAGGAAAGAAACATTTGAAGTATTGACAAAACTGTCAAATGAATGTAAAAAATCATCACAGTTAGAACAAAGAATAGCTGAAATGCAGTTAGACAAGAAAGAACAAAAAACGTCTGAAGATAGTCTATTCGATACAGAAAACATAAATATAAAAGAAATTGGGTACTGGATGACCGACAATGAAGTCGATATTGATTATAATAATAAATCTGAAGTACAAAATTTAATTACAAAAGGAAATATTCAATACGAAAAACAGCTAAGAAATGGTTTACATTATTTTAAAGAGAAATTTAAAATATTATATGATAAACTCACGTCATTGTCGATTACTGCAGCCGATGATCACAATAAATGGGTAATTCAAGAAGAAAATTACAAAGCGGAAATAGAAAATTTAAAATCACAATTACAACAAAATGCCGACGATGATACTAGTGTCCAATCGCCTGGTT
This sequence comes from Spathilepia clonius, assembly GCA_018250295.1. NCBI lineage: Eukaryota > Metazoa > Arthropoda > Insecta > Lepidoptera > Hesperiidae > Spathilepia > Spathilepia clonius. The sequence goes on from DWRA01001642.1 coordinate 12,305, forward strand.
TACTTAGCAGTCCTGATGTGACCGTATGGCAAAGAAAAATAGTTTATTTAGAAGAATCATACAAACATATCAGAACGCAAAATGAAAATTTGAAAAATGAATATTCAGATTGTAAGCGAGAAATGATGTTAATGGCTTCTGATTATGAATCTCGTATCCAAAGTTTAATAGTTTTCAACATTAATATTACTGATAAACTTCGAAATAGCATACCAGCAAATTTATTCTGGAAACAAAATGCCACCCTTAATGAAATGATAATAAAATACAGAAATTCTGCGGAAAGTTTTGTTTGTAGCCATTTTGAAAGAAATGATATACTAAAACGATTACAAGAAGATAAATTATATATACTGAGTTCGTTGCAGACAAAAATAGTAGAAAGACGTACGTATTTAACAAATTAAAAAATTATTAAGTAAATGTTAGTTACAAACACAGTTTTTTTTATTTTACTTCTTATTATTACTTTCAGAAGAAGATAGCAATAATACAAAGGGCAAATCAAAAGAAGGCATAGAAAAAAATATATATGAAAAACAATTGGAACAATTAACTGTAGAGTTAAGTAATAAAAACACTCAATTAGATGTTTTGAAGAAGAAAAACGAAGAACTTCAAATGACAACAGGTAAAATAATGTAAGTATGATATTTTCTGTTCTTACTTGCTTGACACATTTTCCATTAATTTTCCATTAATGGGCTTATTTTATTATTAGTGACAACTTACTCGCTTCAAAATTAAATAAAGAAGAAAACTCTTTTGAGCAAGAAATATATAAACTCCGTGAAGAAAACAGAATAATAAAAGAAGAAAATCAAAAGATTCAGACTGAACTCGAAATTACTCAACTGAAGGTATGTTGTTATTGAATTTTAAACCTTTTGTATATTTCATATAAAAATACTTTTTTCTTTTAAGTTACATGATAACCAGCAGCAAAAAATTAACACAGATATAGAAATAAATCTGTTGCGTCACCAAATTCTTGATTTGCAATCAGATGGAGATAATAAAGCAATAATTGCAAGGTAAGTTATAAGAAAATTTAATTAATTACTTTAATGGAATATATGGTATGTTATATTAATGTCTGTTTTATTAGGCTTAGTGGCGAAATTTTAATTGCCCATTTACAATCATCGGAATTTAATAAGAAGATAGAAAGATTAACCTTAGCATTACAGAAAGAAAAACATTTAAGGGATGAAGCAGAGAATATGATAAGGACTCGTCAAAAAGTTTTGGATTACTATTTATTTTCATATGAAAATAAATTCAGGTTGTATAATTATAAAATAATGATTTTATTTATTATTTGTTTACTTTCTTTTACAATCTGGCTTGTGCTATCTCCACAGAAACATGTTCGAGATTTTACAGGTTTTTAGGCAAGAATACCAAGGTAGTATTCCACTGTGCACTATCGAAAATTATATTACTAACATGGAAGAGCTAAATAACAAAACATATGCTGCTAATGAAAAATTTGACGAGATTGAAGATTTGCGATTAAACCTTATGATGAAACACAGCGTATACAGCCAAATTTTAGAAACCGCTAAAGCACAAAGCCTCGAAAATAAAAATATTTGTAATCACGATTTAAATAACATCACGACGGTTAGTGTCTAAATAAATATATTTTGAAGTTTATGAAACATTTGATTTGATACATGAATTATAAATAACTACGTACTCTTTTCAGAACAAAATACAAACTCATGAGCTGGACCTTTGCAACAAAAAAATACAAACACTTGAAGAGTCAAGAAAAAAAATTTTAGATCGATGTAATGTGCTTGAAAGAACACTTCTTCTTATCAGTCAGGGACATAAAAGTTCAAGTACAGACGAAAGTACGTCTGTCAATAATAAAAATAATAAAGTTAATAAAAATACATCTAGTACCAGTATGGAGTTAGAAGACATTCCATCAGAAGACGATAGTACTAGCTCAAGTAATTATTATTATTTAATAGTTTTACACATTCTTTTACTATTTTAATCATTGTCATATCCCTAAAGTACTGTAAACCTACTAAGATTCCACTTACATTCAGTTAGGTTCATCCATAGTTGACTAAGTGTGGGCTGAAAGGTTCTTATAATATCTTTAAGGAATATTAGACATTTTATGATGTTTCCCTATGCCTTGAAAGAAACACTTTGTCTTAATGGAAAGCTAAATAAATGTTATATTTATATTTACCTCTATATTATTTTAGAAAATCTTACATTCACGCTTCCTGGGTCAAAGTTTGTCAAACAAAAACATATATATGAAAAAAATGTTACAAGTGACACAGTAGATCACAATATGGGTTCTAAAAATGTAACTCACGCTGATAAGACTATGGTACACAAATCACAAGTTTTAAACGTAACAACTCAAACGAATTTTATGAATGAAAAACAACTAAGCACAAAAATGACACAAACTGGTGAAGATCACAGAATAAAAGAATTACAACGTCATATAAGTAATCTTATTGCGGATTGCAAAAACAAAGCTGAAAGATCCAATAATATTAGAGCAGAGTTGCAACGTGTATCTCAACAATTGTCTGTATTAAATGAAGAAAAGAAAATATCCGAATATACAATACAAAATCTGACAGATTCACATGATCAAAAGGATGGTTTCATCAAATCATTGCAATCCACTATTATAACATTTAAAAACCAAATAGATGATCTTAAAAGTAACTTTGCTCAAATACTTCAAGAGAAAAATACATGTGTGGAGGAAAATCGCAATTTATTACAAACCCTTAAAGAATTAGAAAATGAGAAGAATTCTGTTATAACCGAATACAAAGAATTAATTAACAAAGAAAGAGAAGAATATGCAAAAACTGTCAAAGATTTACAAGAAAAAATATTAGTACTAAAAACGCAGTCAGACAGGTATTATTTTTCATAAATTCAACCATTTTTTCGTATCTTGTAACGGCCTTCATATTAAAAATTAGATGATATTAGTAAAGAATATCATCTTGTTAGGCTTGTTACGTGTAACGTTTTAAGTCATCTATCATTTTTTGCTATCAGATAACATTATAGCTTATCTTATATAACACAGTGGCTCTGCGAAATCCACTATTAATCATATATTTATTATAGAAGAGAAACAATACCTGACGGAGGCGTTAGTAAGGAGGCTGTTAGTAAATATATTGAGAAGATTACAGAACTTGAAGATAAGTGTTTTAAGTTACAAAGTAATTTGGACAGCTACAAGACAGAAATGTTGGTAACAACAACTATTTGTATTTAAACTAAAATCACAATTCTTATTTAAAACAAAGAAATGAACAATAGTCGTTTATTGCAGAACAACTTGTCAAAGTGAAGTCGATCGTTGGAAAGACTTGGCTACTGAAAGATTGTCGAAAATGGAACAACTCAGTGTACAAATAAAAGAAAGACATAATGACGAAGTAAGTATGAAAACTTTCTCATTTTTCTAATTCTTTTTTATTTGTATTTACCCAATGTATATATTATATTCTGAATGAAATATGATTACATGATACTAATCATATTTCAGTCAGAAAACGATTTTAGCAAATATTTTTTGGATTTATTTTTTCGAATCATGTTTCAAATTCCAGTTAGAATCGGTAATCATTATTTATTTGGATGAATCCAGCGTTTAATCAATACGGTGTATTTAACAGGTGGAATCTTATAAAGCAGAGAATCAACACTGGCTATCTCAACTGGGCGAGACTCAACGAGAGCATTTCGAATTGCGATCTCGCTTGACAGAACAGAAGGCTCAGTACGTAAAGCAACTAGCCGATAAAGACACTCATATTGAACAACTACGTACTGTTGTGAATAATCTAAAGGTAAATATCTATCTAATATATAAAATTCTCGTGTCACAGTTTTTGTTGCCATACTCCTCCGAAACGGCTTGACCGATTTTGATGAA
>DWRA01001643.1:0-16246 GCA_018250295.1 Spathilepia clonius
GTGGTGGTAAATTCTTGACGTTCAAAAAGAATTCTGTAAAGGATCTACTTTGAATAAAATATTTAGATTTTGATTTTGATTTTTACAATTCCTATTTTATTGATGTACTCTTAAGTATATTATTTTATTTATATTACAAATACGTACAGAATCTAAGTATTCTACGACTTAAGTTTTCTACAAAAGCATTTTGGGTACAAAATAAAGGACAAAAATATACAAGCAAACATTTACACTTACTTCAATATTACTTCGAATACTTATTTTTCTTTACTATAAGTTCAACGAAATCATTTCTAAATTTAATTCACTCTATGGCTAAAATAATCTCAAGCATTCTCCCCTTTGAAAGCGTATCGCGTAGAGGGTCTACGAGCAACGAGGGTCGTAGTACACCGTAGACGGTCTACGTCTTTATACTTAGCTCTATTAATTTTTACACCGTCTGGAAAGCTAAGTTCATGAATTATTCAACAGGAATGAATTGAATAATCTTGTATTTACATACGAACATAATGTAAGCTAAGTTGCGGCTCTGAGACGTAATTGGGGTTTCTGTAATGAATTCATAATTACGTAGTAATAACTGGGTGAAACTAAACCATTCTATTTATCTAACTAAACTTAATTTTAATAAGAAGTCTTATTCTATTTGGAGTTGTCATAAATGTCGATGAGCGGCAAAAAACACTTCTCATATTCACTTCCCTCATAATTTTATAAAAATCTTTGTTTTGCAAAAGATCGCATATAGCAGAGAACCTTTTCAATTTTTGTAGTATTTTTTACATCATGAAAGTAGCACACGATTATGCAGTGTACCTGATCGTAAGTAGCTATTGCTGCCCAGAGACATCTGTTATTGAACCCAGATATGGTTACAATCCTGATTGTCTAAGGTCGACCACAGATGCGTTACTAGCTCTGAAGACTAAGTTGGAACGCTTCGGACAAGTCTCCTTTACCTCATCAATTCAACCAAAGTGCCGGACACGTTTTATAAAAGGTTCTGCCACCAACTTTTAATTATGCTTTAACAAATTTAGCTTTATTTAGCTTAGTACTGACCAGTTTAAAAATCTGTTAATCTTCGAGGTTACAAAATCATATCGCCAGTTCTCTGAAAAAGCGCAGACTACATAAATTTCAGTGTAACCTTTAACAACGTCTGATATCAGCCATACGTTCAAAAAACAATCAAAAATAGTATAAAAATGTACCCTTGTATTTTCAGTCCTCATAATGCATCTACGTTCCACAACGTATGTTTACAAATACACGTCCGTTTGTCCAAGAAATGAATGCGTGACCGCCGCACACGCCATCTGTTTTGTTCCCCGCGCCCGCCCGTCATACTGTCCGTTTGTTCTCACGCTTCCTATTGTATATAGATCCCGTTTCACTAGACGGCTTAGAGCATTCGCATAAAGCTGTTCTAGCGCTGCTGTAAATACGTCAGTGGTTACGATTTGAATAAGGTTTTACAAGGATTCCTTTTAGGATGAGCTGGTAACAGCAGAGATATAAAGTGGACACGTGTCGGTCTTCCAAAGTTCCACTATTCCACATCGCTATAGTTATTAAATAGAAAATAAATATAACATTCTACAATAGTAAATAGAACCTAACGAATAATTACTGAGTCAGTGTTCAACTCAATTAATAGTACCTACTACCTTTGCAGGAGGTCTATTATTAACGAAATATTATAAATCACGGCGGAGCAGGTGGTAATTACAGAAGTAATTGTTCGTAGTGGCGCGCTGAATTATATAATTGTAGTGATGATTATAGGATTAAGTAACAAAGCTGGATCTGTTACTAAGCTATTTCGTATTCATTCGTTTGTTTGTTAGACCCTGGATTAATGTTTTGTACTGCATATTGTCTACGTTAGCTAACTCATAAGGCCTTGTTTATACTGACATTGAACGTGTCAGACACAGGCCATAGTAGACAAAATCATATTATTCTTTTTTTTTATATAGCAAACGAGCATGCAGTCCACCTGATGGTAAGTGGCAACTGCCGCCCAAGGGCATTTCTGATCCACTCCAGATAAGACTAGAATCCCAACTGAAGTCGACCACAGATTCGTTGCTACCCTTGAGGACTAAGTTGGAACGCCTCGTTAAGTTTATCTCTCTTAACACACCCTTCAAACCAAAACACAGCAGCGTTTAACACTGCTGTTATTAGGCAGAAATAAGTGTGGCGGTGGTGCCGCCGGAGTCGAACTACAAAGGGTTCTACCACCTTTAAACTATTTTGACAGGCACGAGCAGTGTACACGCGGGTGCGTTACGGTAGATATAAATATGTCGATGCACATTGTATAAAACAATCCTTATTTTATCTGTCGCGCGTTTTAAACACGGTATTTATATCTGTAGATATTAACCCGTTGTAATTTGACTCCGGAAGCATTATTACCACACCTATTTCTGCTGAATAACATCATTGTTACGCGCTGCTATACTCCAATATAAATGATGTGATGAACGAAACATACTCATCCGAAACGTTTCAACTTAGTCCCTAGGAGTTGTAACGTATCTGTGGTCGATTTGATATATTATTCCAAAAATTGGTCGACCTCTGGTAGGATCCTAACCTTATCTACAGTCGATTACAGATTTCCATAGGAAAGAGTCCTCCTTACCACCAGGTGCATAGCACTCTTGTTTACTACTTCCAGCGTATAAAAAATCATGGAGACGTAGAAAACTGTAATAAAAAAGAAATCACATGTCAACCAAAATAAATATCAAATTAGTAGTTTCGAAAAAAGAAACCAAGAATAAAATACTAAACAAAATGTACAGCAGTGTACAGTGTGTTCAAAGCATTGTTGCCGATGCGGAAGCCGAAGCGTTTGTTTGTAAAATAAACGGTGCAGTTGTAAGCGGCTCTGAATGTAATTGTTTTGATACACGAAAGCATATCACACGTAACTAAGACAAGTTATAATTACTACGCAGTAGTGGTTTTGTCCATATATTAATCATGATATAACAGAATAGTACAATAAATAATCTATAAGGCAAAAGTGGTTACTTTATTTCTATGAGTAATTTTTTGAGTATCGGTCAGATTAAAAGTGTTTGTAACAGGTCATTTGTTGAGAAAGAGTAAACGGCTGCGCACACTGACGGGGCGGCACGGCGGACGATTTTTATGCGACGAATAAAATTATAAGTTCCTCAAAAAAATCGTAATTTACACGAATATAGTCATTAATTAAATCTTCGAAGATTTTAATAATTTGAGGAAGTTATAACTAACACGAATAATTTATATTAATAAATGTTAACCCGATTGTTTAGTACATGGAAAGTTTAGTTCTTGAAGTTCTTGAAGTTCTCGCTTGAATTTATTGTATCGTCAAGTTAGCCGACGTATTTAATTATAACTATTGCTTGACATGCCATTATAGTCGTTATTTAGTAGCCGTTAAGACTAATATCACCTACACCTTACTTGACCCATAATGTTACATTTAAATATATCCTATCATGAACAATGCATAACACCGTTTAAAACCAAACGGTACTAAGTCACATTACAGAATAATCGAAATCGAACCTTAAAATCTACTATATAAAATTCATAGTTCAATAACAGATTTACATCTATACGTAATACAATTTGCTATTCGAAAATAAGCTATACTGTGTTACAATAAGGCAGATAAGTGTAAAACATATTTAACAGTTGAGGCAAGTTCCCCAGGGGGAGTTGAATCAATTTACCTAAGGCGGAGTGCACACCGAAGCCGACTCGAGATTGACTTTGAAGTTTCTTACAGAAGGATAAAGCTGGCAAATTGCTTTCGTCGCAATTGTTGCCCGCTCGCTTTGACTTTGAACCCAAACTTTGAACTAAATAACTATTTTTGTATTTAAATGCCGTTTCAGCTAGGCGTTGAATAACTTTATTCGTATTGGAGCTCGTTAACATGGAATATTAAGGACTTCTCTTAGTGTTTAACAATCTGTTGTTACCGACGTGTGGAATGAAGTTTTTATTTATATAAACCGATTACTATTAACTAAAGATGCTGTAACAAGGATTCAGGCACACTCGAACACATTGGCCAAGTGCGATGGTAACAGTGAATGTGTATAACTTTTTTGTTCCTATCGCACAGATGTACGATCTTAACATATTACGTTAAATTTAAAAAAAACACGAGTGACAGTGCGGGGCACAGCTAATATTTTCTAAGGAATGTTTAATTTACGAGCCTCCCGAAAAGCACAAAAATGTACAACTATCTACAACGTCATAAAGAGTCAGTGTGTAACATTGTGACAGTAGTGTGATTTACAGATATTAATGTACAAAGAAAAGTTAATTAAACGCAGAGACACGACGGAGCCATTAACAAGAGTCCAGATGAAACAGATGCGGCGGCCATTGCGCGCGACCGTAAACTAAGACGTAAAAGCGCGCGTAAAACGTGACGGTAACTTATTTTTGGCGAATATTGTTTATTATTTAGTGCACATATTATGAGGTAATTGATTTTTATAAAAAAAAAATACCTGTTATTTTTTTTAAATATTGAAGTAGAAAACAGATATGCTGTCAATCTGATGATGAATAGTCACTACTGCCCGTAGACATCTTTAATCAACTCTAAATATGTAGAACAGGGATTCCCGAAATTGATTGTAATCAGATGAAGACTAAGATTTAACACATCTACAGATGTATTGCTGTTTTAAAAGGATAAGATTGTCGCCTAATAACCTGGCTTGCCTTAAGGGACTTTTTTGCGTAGCATTTCTAAATATCATAAATCGTCTTGATATGTCATGTTAAGCAAAAATTAGTGGTGTATGAATACTAATTAGGTTTTTATTGTACACAACGTGGGTTGGTTATGAAGGCTAATGGTTTGAAAGTTGGCAACTGCATGCTTTTGTACAAAGATAAGCTTAAAATAAAAAAATGGGAAGGCAGTAATACCACCACAGTCGAACCATTTTCATTCGTTTTTATGTCTTCATTTTTTGCATAGTGGCAGACATACTTTCGGCTTCACATTTTTTATTAACAATTAATAAATAAAAAGCCTAATATGTAGTAGAATCACAGCCTCTCAACCTCGAGGTTATAACTGCAGGCACCTCTGATTTTTTCAGTTATTTGCTTATTAAAAATTATTTATCACTTGCTGTAATAGTGAAGGACAAAATTGGGAGGAAACCTACAACCTAAAAGTTAAAATGTGGAAGGTGTGTGGTGCAGAAACATTTAAGTGTAATTGTTTAATTCAAATTCAATTGTATATGTCACGGGTGCCCACTGTTAGTGTAGTGGTCAGAGCAGGTCACAAACATTTCTATCAAGTTCAGTAAATATATTCATATTATACAGTTAATACATAAATTTACTCTAAGTACTTTATTGATATGTTTTCTGTTTGTAAATATCTCATATGCATCTATTACTTACTTCGTCTATGTGATAGGGCAACGTCACACTGAAGTGATTGAATCAGGCTTCACACGCACCTCCGCACTGATTTCATTACAAAGAGGCCTTCTAGGGCCCTCTGGAGGGTTCGCCCTGAATTAGTGGTTGGAAAGGTCGGAAGCACTGTAAGCAGCTAAGCGGATTTTGCACAAATATTAGGGATAAGAATATATTTTTATCAGGTATCTTTGTAACATTTTTTGCCCGTCTTATGAGAATATTTTATTTACAATTAAATTTGAAAGAAATAGCTATTATTAAAGTTACCACTATTTTCAAGGGGCCTTTTATTTATAATTATTATTATGTAACTATTTAGGCCATAGTACACCACGGTGTCACTGTGCGGTTTGATACACATCAGATATCTTTGTTACTTCTAATACACACACAACTTTAAAAAAAATGCGTTGCGTGGGATTGATACCTCACACAACCCGATATAAGTTTGCAACATTTAAGCAAGTGAAAAGTAGTTTCTGATAGACATATCACGTACCAAATTTATACGAATAATGGTGCATTACGCTAAAAAAACGCAGAAAATAAATACTAATTCATACTAGGATTTCTTTGGATGTTTATAATTCCGGTAACGCCGAGGTACAGCGTTACCGGGATTGTAAACATCCAAACAAAAACACATTATATTTATAATTAAAATACGTATAACTTTATCGCGTTACGAAAATATTACCCCATCCGTTGCGAATATCTGTTTTTTGTCCGAAAGCACACAAACCTGTAAAATTGTAAGGGATGAGCCGTTAAAGAGTAAATTTTTATTATATTCACGGCACCACAATTTAGCTGATCCAATAAAAACATGTTCGTCGCAAATTGTGCCGTTTTACAACTTGATAAGCTACAAAATTGACTATTCATTTTTGTAAAACGAAACATCTTTCTCAAAGAAAATTGCGTTCTATTCCCCTGTGATAAGGTTTCAAATGATTTGTGGTTTGTAGTGAAATAAAAGGATACTGAAAAATATTATTACAGAGGCAATCGAATTATCGACACTTACCAGAATCGGGACATAATTTTAAGCCCCAATTTGAAATTCCACCGTATTTGCTTAAAATCGTGTCGACAAACCATTTTACGTAATAATTCTATTAAAAAGTACTGATTTTGGTCACTCACCTGTTTTTATTATAACATAGAAGTAGCAAACAGATGTGCTGGTCACTAAGTAAGTGGCTACTGCTGGACACAGACATTTATAACCAGCTCCATATAAAACAGGGGTTCAACAATATAAAGCCGGTCATGTTACAGTTCCACAGCTGAGGACTAAATGGGAATGCCTAATATAACTGTTAATCTTGTGCCACATAATGTACTGATTTAAAATGATTCTTGGAGACATTACTTAGATAAAAAAGGTGGTCTAAAATATCTTACAGACAGCTTTACTAGCGATAAATATATGCATGCTACCTGCCTTCTGTATTTTGTATAAAATACTTTACGAGAAAAACGTGCTATGGAGTTGTTTTCGCTGTAGCTTCTTCATAAACGAAATACTTTTAAAGCTATGGTAAATTATTGATGCCTAAAGTCAATTCTACTAAAAAATCTCAAAATAAATATATATAATATTGTTTTGATTGTGCGCAATATCACAATTAGTTCTCTTAATGAATTATATGATGTTTTAGAAATAAAATTCGAATTGCAAAACAATGCAAACAAAGCCGTTGAAACGACCGGCGGCGGATACAAGGCGTTTATTTGGATTGTGTTCGAGTATCAATTAATTTGTGAAGCGTTTAGAGATTAGCGCGCCGGGCACTAGGGGGCGCACTGCGATATTAAGGGCTTTACGAAATTAATGTTAAAATATCCATTAAACATTGAATTAGGTACGCTTATTCTGAAGGTTCTATGCTTGCGTACTTCGGACGACACGTTAAGCCGTCGGTCCCGGTTGTAATCATTGAAAATCAATAAACCCTGTCGAAGGCTTTACGAGTAGTTTAATAACATTTGAGTTGACCACGAACTAGTCCCTTCCACTACTAGTCCACATTGGTGCAGCATGCCATGTAAGCAAAACTGCAGCTCTGTTGGTTGGTGTTCACTAGTTTAAAATTAAATTGCAAGATTTGACCCTTACATATATACCAGCTAACAAGGAAAGTTAAATAAAAACTTGTCAAAAGAGAGATAATAATATGATTACCGAAAAAATCTAATTATTTTTGACTGCAAAAAATCAAAAGATATTTCTGTTATAAACCATGTAATTGAATTTTTCCAACAACAAATACCTTACTTAGTGTTTCAGAATCAATTAATTCTTAAATCGGCTAAGAAGATTAATAGCTCGTCGAGAAACCGCTGCCAGCCAACAGCAAAACGCTTGTTTATTTACAAGGAGGTGAGAATCTTGCATATTTAACTCGACGAAACGAATGATAGATGTAGTGAAACTGTGCAAAACGGTTTTGGAAACATCCGTTTTGGGAATAACGGGATGAAAAGGTTTTCATCGCCCATTTACCTCTAGAGCTCTAAGTCTCGTTGAATGAAATATAAATCAATCAGCGAATTACCACATCAACAATGAATGATTTATCGAATGAGTGGGTGCATAAATGAACAGATAAATTAGCGAACGAACTACAGTTTCAATTACCCAATGAATTGACAAATTGAAAAATCAGCCAAGTGCGAGTCAAGCTCGCGCTCTGAGGGTTCCATACCGATATGAAATATTTAACACCATTTTTTAAAGAGTTCCTTTAGTATCAGTATTGTTATGGAGGTTGTACGTGCATTTTGTGTAAAATCAAATGTCTGTCTATTAAGGTTCAAGAAGTAGAGCCTGGTGAAATACGGACGGATAGGCGAAGGTTTAATAATAGGGTTCCGATTTATCTTGTGAGAACGGAACATCAAAAGTCAATAATAAGTGAGAGTAAACTATATTCATCACAATTTTTAAATTTTCCATTTTGGTTTAAACTTCCATCTGCTTCGAAAGCTAATATTGAAACATCGATTCAAAAAGCTTTTATTGGTATAGGGGAGGATTTGAGACAGGAGTGTAATGGCATAAGTATCAGGATATTGCAATTGCAAATTGCAAGATCACTTTAAGGGGACTAAAATTGTATGCACAGTAATTTGGTGAAGATTCGTCAACCCTTAAAGTTTCTAATGTTGTCACCTCTTTCAGTGAATTTCAGTTTTAATAGAAAACTGTAAGATACGAAGGAAAAATAAGAATCAGATATATATAACAGTATCCATTTTAAAATATATTCTCGATTTAAAATGTATACATTAACTAGTAAATTATATAATAAATAAAAACTGTCTTTCTACATTTCGCACGGTATGTCCATGCGAAATACCAACACACGTACAAGCAAACACTATCTTTGTGCGTATGCTCTTTATATGAGTTACCTAAAAGTCAGGATAGTGTTGACTGCACTTTTGTTTTATTGACGTCTCTTTAGCTGGTAGGACACTGGATAATACAGTACAATAATAATATATCTCTTATCGTAAACTTCACTTACCTTTGCCATGTAGTTGTTGCCTGTTCTCGGTGCCCTTGAGGCTCTCAGCAGTGTGCAGCAGTTCATCCAGTTGTGGTTTCTTCTGCTCCAGCTCTCGGAGAACACCCTGGAAGAATGACGGAAATTAGCGGCTGGGAAGGTGGGAGAGCATTTCGTGCTTCAACAACCAAGTCAGTGGTACAAACGTATACTCATATTTGTAAGATTGAAGTAGCAAGCGGGCATGCAGGTGTACTTAATATTAAGTTGTCACCGCCCATAGACATGTATAACCAACTCCAAGTTGAATAGGACTTCTACTTGAAGCCAATTACAATTGTGTTGAAACTCTTGAGGACTAAGATGCTAGCCTTATGCCAGTCAGCCGGCATCCACATTCTACTAAAATGCACGCTAGAAATAGCTGCGGCGGTAGAAGTTGCGAACGAGCGGGCACTCCATACATGTTCGTTTGTGGCTTCAATCATATAACAAAACTTCTTTAATTCACCAGTATAAGTCTTGATGTAACAATATAGTAATCCACTATGTCAAAAATAAACTTATTTTTGGTTAAATTTGCTTAAAAATATGAATAAATACACTCATGCCTTTGTACCTAAACAAGCAAGCCGCAGATTATTATCTTACGTCAATACAAACCTCTAAGACTTATAAACGTTTGTACAAATTTATTATTAACTATAAATCAATAATGTAAAAGAAGCAATATGTAGCGACCTTGATCATCGGTTACGGGCTAAAGAAATCCGGGGACGAGCGGCTGTTTACACTGGCCCTCGGCCCGGACAAATAGATCCTTAGTGGCACCCCTTTTGTATAAGAAAAGTAGCAGCGGGGGATTCTGATAGGTATGGATCTTGTGATTCTACTGCGGTGACACAATTACCAGACCTTTTTCTCTCTTAAATTTATATGTGTCTTGCTTTGATTTGAAAGATGTGGTGAGGCACATGATTGTTAAGACCCTATTTATTAGCACGCACTTCGAACGTAACGGGTCAGAACTAATCATATTTACTATACAATACTTTGACATGAACGGCATGTGTCTGGGCGGAGTTACGAAGAGTATATATGATCATACACATCAAGATCGTGAAATCATCACAGCCATCATATCCTTGCTCGAGTGCCAACTTTCATATAAATCTCAAATCTTCAACCCAATGTACACATTTTAAGTAAATATAATCGAGATATTGTCAAGATACATAAACAAATCTAAACACGGTCCGGAGCCAGTACCCATTTATGTCAACAATATTTATTGTTATTATTCGGATATGAAATAGTGAAAGAGTTACTAATCATAGTTCCACTACTGCCATATTCAGTATCGATTGCAGATGCTGAATGGTGGCACACGAAATAGGTTCTATGCTCCTTTACAGTTTCCAATACACAGTTGCAATCTTGAAAATTATCTAACGGTAGATTCTGCACTGGTTCTCCCCATAATTGTAAGGAGTCTGGCACATACCATCCACGACGTTCCAAATCAAAGACGTACAATAAAAATAATGTTCTGAATAAAACAGAAAAGCTCCAGCACTAAGTACAATTAATGTGTAACAATCTAGCCGGCAGTTGTCGCAACTAGAGCAAGTGTTTTACACGAAGTCCCGAAGTGTGCAGTTTATTGCGCCGGCGGCCATCGCTTATACATTCAGAGCCGCTCGTCGCCACGTCCTTATCACGAATCTCCGTGAACCACAAACTTTATCTAGTGCAATCTGATGGAAATTTGTTTTCTTTCGTCTACATTAGTTTTTAAAATTGACTGCAACCATTTTATGCCTGTCTACTCGTCACGGGTACTTATACAACTCAGGGAAGCTCCGGATCTACTCCTCCGTGCTGCTACAATTCATGTTTCAAGAAGATACAACTAAGGCCACCCTTTGTCAGTCTTTATTATAAAAGTAGTAAACGGCCTCTTTTTATAGTAGTATATGAGCAAACAAGCTTACAGCCTACTTGACGGTAAGTTATCCATAGACGCACAGCTACCCCCAAAAATTATAATAAGTTGGAACGCCTAAAATAAGTATATCTCCCTTACCATACCCTTTAAACCAGAACACAGCGGTACTTAATACCATTATTATATTACACAAAAAGGTTTGGCAGTGGCCTCCGAAGTCGTATGGACAAAAAAAATAGATTCCTAATTGATCAGAGACGAAGTTTCAACATATTCTGACAAAACTGTTTCCTACAAATTAATTTCTGTTAATTACGACCCGAGAATCTCCAACGCTTGTAGGAATGTGAAATTACTCATACCAGGAACTCTTCGAGACTTTGCTGCGAATCTCACAACTTCTCCGTTGCATTTTCAGACGACAGGAGCCTTTGTTAAGTTTTACTTTCATGTACTGTAGGGATTTTCTTGTGAAAATTCCAAAATTAATAATTCTTTATTTTTGTAATATCAGTAAAAGTTAATAATCAACAGGAGAATAATTACATTCATATATGGTACACAATGGTCTGTCCGTCACTACTGGGTCGGTTTATGTCACAGAATTAGCAAACGAGCATGCTGTCCACCCAATGATAAATGCTAACTACCGTCCTTTAATATTTGTAATCTTCTCTTGATAAGACAAGCGTCGTGCCTGAGGTCGCAGATGCGTTGTTAACCCTGAATACAAGTCTGAACGCTTCATATACATAAGTGTATTTCCCTTTTTATACTTAGCAAATTAGAACACACTAGTGCTAAGGATTGTTGTCAGTGATGTGTATTAGATTCGAACCTGCAATGTGAGGAGCCAGTATTCAAATAAATATTGCTCATTAAAGAATCGTATATTATCAAATGTATTAAAGTGCAATATCTGCGTATAGCTCTTTAAAAAAATCTCTTAAAACCCGTTTATCAAACATCAAATTATAATATACCTTTTTGCATAATTTTTACCGAAAACAGCAGGAAATTCTTAACTGTCACACAGAGGTTCTACCTGGCCAGTGATTAACTACTTTCGAAGTGTGCTTGTAATTACGCTTATGTCATAATCCCGTAATCACAGGTCAGTATAAAATTTTGGCATGAAGCAATCTCGCTGTCCATTTTCGCCGGGGCCGTAAAACTTCGGGGTAAAAGGATCG
Source organism: Spathilepia clonius (assembly GCA_018250295.1). NCBI lineage: Eukaryota > Metazoa > Arthropoda > Insecta > Lepidoptera > Hesperiidae > Spathilepia > Spathilepia clonius. The sequence goes on from DWRA01001643.1 coordinate 12,141, forward strand.
ACGCACATTATTACGGGCAACAGTTTATTAGACAACGGCTCGTGTTAAGCAAAGTAAAACATTTCACAGTAATAAAACTTTATTTACCTCTGAAAAGCGGTCATAGCCCAGTGATTTTAAATTCGGCCTCCTGTGCTCGACGGTCCGATATTTGAATCTGTGTCACATTTATGATTTTTCGAAATTATGCACGTCTTATAAATTAATTGTCACTTGCTTTGACGGCAAAGGATTTTATGTGAGGAAACCTGCACACCTGTAAGATATGTAAAAGTGTTCTTAGCTATGTGTGGTCTACTAATCCGCATTTCGCTAACACAGTAGACAGACTATGGCTTACGCACTTTTCACTCTAAACGAAGACCCGTACCCAGATGTGAGATTACTGTGGTGGTTGTTTGTGATACCAGGATATGACTACCAGGGGTGCTGCAAACGCTGCACTCAAAAAAAGGGCTCAGATACTTTTTAATATTCACATTACAAAAAATCAGAGGTGCAATCCTGGGATTTGAATCTTGGAAACAACGGTTGAGAGGTAGAGTATCAACTACTAGACTATCAATATACAGCTAACACTATGTGTTTTATTAAGAATTATTTATATTACAGTACTTTAAATAATTTTAACGCACATGTGCCACTTAAGTTGCAAGTTTACTGCACTACGAACAGTATAAATGAATTTTCGATTGTTTGTTGTTTGAACCGTTAATTTAATTACCTAATGCACTGTTACGATAATTGCTATGTTCACTGTTCAAGCGCCGCTCACTGTGGCTGTACATTGTTGGTAGTTAATTACAATAATGACTAGGTTTCACAGGCTTTCGTTACCCAAAAATTGTTTTTAAATGTAACTAAGCTACGGTCATAAATAAATTAATGTTGCTGCAGGTGGTAGAACCGCCACCGCCACGCCTGTTTCCACTTAATAACAGCTTTGTTTTATTCCGGTTTGAAGGGTGTAAGGGACAAACAGAGAAAAAAGGCGTTCAAACTCAATCTTTAAAATTAGCAATGTCTCTGTGACTGTCTTCACGGAAAACACCAATCCTATCTAAGGATTACGACAGATCACTGTGCACGAGTGGTCCATTACCATTGTATATTATAAAAAATACTCGTACAACAGATACAAATACAGCGTGAAATTCACTGTAAGTAGTTTCAAACTACAGTAAACTCAAAACTTACTAAATCCTGAAGATTGTTTGCGACAACACAACTAACTAGGAAACAGGCGTTAGACTAATTGGTAATTAAGGAGTTTCAAGTTCCTTAGCAACATTACGATTATTTTGAACTTAACTTGAGGTAGAAATTGAATGCACCACCCTCACACTGATTCCTGCCTTGTAGATGTATTATTTGTGATTGATTCCAGGTGCATATGAATTCCGTATGATCTCACCCATTTCTAGCTTTAAGTAGTTAGGCGTTTCGGTGGAATCGTGTGGATACAGGCTGACCTACACACGAGCATCTTAGACCTCAGCGACGGTAACGCATCTGCGATTGACTTCCAGAAAAATCATTCGATTTAACGATGGTCATTGATCCCTGTGGTTGGCTTTAGTTATTTACCATCAGGTGGACTGCAACATCATTTGCTACTTCAATTTTTTTTAATGTTCCTGATAACTTGTCTTTTAGGTTTAAGTTGGTACACCTCATACAAGCATTTACTATACTTAAATATTAAACATTGCCGTATTGAATCATAACATATTCTTCCTCGGTCTTAATTATTGTTTCCTTTTTTTACCTAACTGCTGATGGTAATATTTTTCGAGCATAAGTATGTATATCGCAGTCTCTGCCCAAACGGCTTGGCGTGATTTTTACGTATGAGAGGTATCGTTGGATTCGACCAGCTTGTGGGAGGATTTTCAAAATTTTTAAGACGTCTGTTTTTTATATATCAATGACTAGTTATTGCATTGTATTATCATAATTTACTATCGTAAAATTTCCGCAAATAATTATTAAGTATTTTAATTGTAACAAGTTATTTTTAAATGAAATTCCACGAGGCCATGAATTAATCAACAGAAATCCAATTAAGCTGTCATTGGAAACAAATATAAAGCTAATTTTAATAACGGCAGATGCCGTGTGCCCAATTAAGCGCATAAATACAGAGACCGCAACTAAAACGTGTGTTCTGTCCGCCGACCGCGGCGCGACTGCCGCCCGCCCCACCCTTATTGATCACCTCCTCCCACCCCGACACACCATTATAAGTAGACCTCCCGCACCCCTCAACGAGACTGTCTTATACGTGCGACCAGATTATTATGTTCCACGTTCGAGGGTCTCGATATACTAGCAGACCACAATAACTCAATGCAATTTTCTCAGGTGTTACAAGAAAGATTTTTCGTAAAAATTTCCAAAGGTAAATATTTGTATTAACAATACGTCATTTTCGTTTGGCAGACGGGGGTGCGGAGGGATTATTTATAGAATTAGGCGCGGGATCGTGGATTTTTGTTGAGAGCCCGGATTGGGATAAAAAAGGTCGGGAATTTGGGAATGGTCGGCTCCGTAAATAATGCCATAAAGGTGAAAGACTAAATTGGTACGTAATTAAAAATGCTACAGTTTATAAACAACATTACATCTGGGTCTTCTCTGCCTGGGTTCTACTCTGGCAACCGATATGAATGATAAACGAAAACAGGCCACGCTTTTATTGACACACAGCGCTTAATGCTCAAGCTGACATATCGATTTCGATTCACCCTCTCTAACGAGCTAAAAGCTACGTTCCGGTTTCCATTAATTTATCACTTTCTATATTCTGGACGGACAAAAGACCATAAAACTTACTATAGGGCAGGCATAGTTATATAGTCCACTATGCAGGGCTAGAACCCTTAATCATTTCATAATCATTTAAATAATAAAGCTTAATCATAAAGTATTCTTTGCAGTGTTTCTAACAATAAACTTTAATCTTTTCTTTTTGGCACTAACCTCGTGTCAAATGTGTCTATCTGAAGAAAAACGTAACGCATAACATTTTCGTTAAGCCCATATTTTCAACATTAAATGATTTGATAGAATATAACCTTTGAAGGTGATAAAACCCTTCGCGATTCGATTGAATATCAGGGGCATGCATGCTCGTTTGCTACTTCAAGTGTACAAATTACACTCAAATTTGATGATATTTAGATTTAACAAAAGATAATATAAGGGTATTTTTTATTATTATTACAAGGCCTTAAAATTGTAATTCACATTGTATCGCCAATTAACAAAAGTAATTGTACCATCAGACGCAGCCTCCAGTCAGCTGTCAATAAATCCAGATAGACTCGATGCACACTACAGTCGTAGACTGCACGCTATTTTTTATATTAAATTAATACTAATTAAATTAATACTAAAGGTCTTATAACAACAGTGTAAATGTTACGCAAAAAAATTGTAGCGGTCTTTCAGTTAAAGGTCGGTCTTTCAATCAAGGCGTCCGAGGTTAAAATTTCAAACAAAAATTTATTACTACTTGATATAACGGTAAAAGAAATTATTGTGAAAAAAATTATACGCGTATTCGTTTATTTAAAAAACGTTCTTTAAGATGTATGAACTACCAATTCGCACACGGATTCGTGATGGACTGCTGCCCAAACTGAACACTCACTGAGAAGAGACTCAAGTGAAGTGCTGTTATATTAGTATCTGTTAGTAGAGATACACTCAGCTTACTTTTTCAAAGTATCCGTGCCCAACCAAGTTGGAATCTGATATTATTTCGAAATTAAGTATGTACATCCAAGTAATTGACTCCTTTAATAACGTAAAAATTCCGCGTCTAACATCAAACATATCTGAAATATTTCTTGAAGTCAGACATTTATTGTTGAAGTATTAAACACGAGTACATTGCTACTCCTTAGAGAAATCATGGGATCTTATGTATCTTACTACACCGAAGGTCATTCTACCACCCTAAAATGTAACCATTTAATATACAATATACCTTCAAATGTGTCTTAGCATACGTCATACATACATACATAGCTCTCAGAATAAGCAGACTGAAGTGGCAATGGGCAGGCCACATCGTTCGTAGGACGGACAACCGGTGGGGT
>DWRA01001644.1:0-16246 GCA_018250295.1 Spathilepia clonius
AAGTCTAGCCGTGCAGCAGGGCAACGCCGCCAGCGTTTTGGGAACCATGCCTCGCACGGATATTTTAGATGGTTTGTCTTATTTATAACTATTTTTATTATTTTATACTTATTGTAAATATTTATTTGTATATAGATTAGGTATTTCGATGTTAATGTAGTATTAGTTTTTATTTACCTTGTTTTATAAATGAATATTTCGTTGAATAAACGACGAGTCTTATGATAGCTAAGGTAAGGTGTTAAAGTAAATAAATATAATTTATATTTTTTGTATATCATGGATTATATAGCTACATTTTATTATTATCATAATCATTATATATTAATGGAATTTGCACATTGCATAGTGCATTTTTCGTTATTTATTTCAACGAAGGATTGTATTCATTCTACAAAATATGAAACCATAAACGAGGGATGTGTGTATTTTCGAATACAATCACAAACAAGCTTCGGTCTAAATGGAAAATCAATTAAAACCCATTGTCAGCCTAAACATACTCCCACGTAGAGTCAATTTTATGTATTTGGTCAGTGGTATATCGGGTTTTGTCTTTTTATCCGATTACAAATATGATGCTTAACTCAAAAGATGATCACATTACAACCACGCATTAGGCTATAAAATCTTGGTAAAGATGTGTGATGTGTTTAACGTATTATTAATATATACTTAAGAGTAACAGTATTATCTACAATATATTTTGAGAGTATTATTTAAAAAAAAACGACACTTTGCGTACTATTAGTTGTAAAGGTACTAAACCTCTACAATCATCTGGAAATCGCCTAATTCGATTATATTAAAGTATGAATCCAAAAACATATCTACTAATGTTAAGTTGCAGCCTTAAACAAAAATTGACAACTGTGCAGTCTAGCGACAATCTTCTCAACCCTTCTCATTCTGATATACAATAGCAACTTGTTTTAGCATTGGAACAAATCTGTTATCGAAGTAACGTGCCAATCGCAAACTGTATTCTTCATATCATTTCAACTACTGTAATTACGTCAACAGCGACTTCCTAGATGGAGCTTGTGTAATTAGCTGTAACTCGGTAATTATTAATTAAACCATCAGATGAACCCATCCGATTTGAACGTAACGAGTAGATACTGGGAGTAAAGATTACAGATTTATTTTGTGAAAAAATAACTAACGACATATTTTTTTTCTATGGAAGTAGAATACAGCCCACCTGGTGGTAAATCGTCACCTAACCTACCTCAGTAAGCAGGTAACCTCAGACAAGATTAGGGCCCTACTTGAGGTCGACCATGGATGCGTTGACCCCTGAGGACTAACACTGATGTTATTAGATAGAAATGTGTAGGGCTGTTGTAGCCGGAGTCAAACCAAGAAAAGTTCTACCACCTTCAACACTTTATTAAAATTGTTCAATCTTTTCAAATGTTACATATCAATGATTGATATTGGACAATTTGATTATTTAATTAATAAGAAAAGCGCAAGGTTTAATTTAATGTTAATGTTGTAATGAGCTTTTAGTCTATTTCTTAATTAAATCTTTTTCTTTAACTAAATAACATATAGACATTGAATCAAATATACAATATATATTATATATTTACATAAGCGCGAAAAGACATGTAAATAACAATAAGTGTATAATATTATTGTCGCACGTCGTTTAACCAATCTTATTAGTAGGTACAGGGTATGAAATGAATAATACATTCGACTCTCATAATTTTGCACTTATATTATTACATGGGCCTTTATTATTTATGTATACAGGGAGTATGCAATAATTTGTAATTTTCTTTGTGAAATACAGATATTTAGTTATGAAATTATTTTTTTCATTATTAATAAAGACTACGTCATTGCCTATTTCTGTTCTATTTTTAGTCGTCTATTCGTCTGTACGATGTTTTAAATTAATGAACTATTTAAAGCTAACCAAATATAAAATCCTATAACCCTTGCATGAATAATGTTTAGATTCCCAAAAAATCGAAATCACTTGCGCAACTATATACGCAACAATGTACTTAGCAATTAAGCAAAATAACTGTTAAAATAACGTACCGAAAACAAAAGATATTTTTAAAATAATAAATGTTGTTACAAAAATTACATGTAAGAAAAATCTAAGGATTCAGCATAATATCTTTTTATCTCCATTCGCAAGTATTATGTTATGTCTATTGCGTGACTGTAATAGTCGTTCTAATCTAGCTCGACACGAATGGACTTAAGAACGGTGAAGAATAGGACAGTCGCTAACGTGCTATTGAACTACACAATGATGAGACTGTAGTCGACACTATGATTTTACTTTAAAAAAAGATGTGTGGTAAGGAGTTTCTTTTGCCGCGTCTCTATAACGAAAGACCTTGCGAAGTGGAGGTAGATTATTCACGTTCAAAAAGAATTTTTAAAGGATCTTCTTGGGCTGAAATGTATTGATTTTTATTTTTTAATAAATAATGAAGCTAACAATGCTATTTACATTACATTTCACAGCTTATAAGGTGCTAACAACTGGTATTGTCACTATTAACGACTTTCTGTTCTCTGCATGATAAATAGTATTCAAATACACTACAAAGTCGTATTTAGATATACATAGGTAAGTGCAGAAATATTAAAAGGATGTATAATATTAAAAGCACTCAACTTGAACGAAAAAGATGACAGCTTAATAAAATGCTAATTAATTTTACCTTCATAAAAATGCATTTTCGATGATATCATCGTAATCACCGTTGAAAAACTCGCCGTCTTCTATATTTTCCTCCACCCATAAAAAGGTAACAATATTTCTATAAAATAATATCCTCTTTTTTAGCAGGTGTTTATGTATGTTAGCGTTAAATAATTGATCTCGTACAGATCAACAATACGTCTATGTATATATTTATAGTGTTTATGTGCCTATTGAAGTTAATTCTGTCAATGAATGGATGAGTGTCTTACAGTGTTTGTAATGGGCAATAGGTACAAGTTAGGTTTTGTTTATCTATAAGATTAATGGCGCAACATGCGCAGTTTTCGATATTAGGTACACACATATCAGGTTCTTACCCAAAATTTTTACTCTGTCAGAAGGAATTTTAAAAACTTTTCTTACCTTGTTTTGTAACTGAATCTCCATTTTTAAATTACTTACGGGTAAATACTTATTTTTTTGTATTGTATAGCGACATACTGATTGCGGAGACGTCCGGAAAACCCCATTTTATGAATCTAATTCATACTATTTCTAAATTTTCTGAAAATATTATCTATTTAAACACCTTCACCTAAACTTTTCAAGAATAAATAAACAAAAGAATATCTTAATAAACATCAACATTTTAACGGAAACGTTTTGATGGATCAAAAATAAACAAAAATTTCATAAGCACAAACATTTTATTAAAAAGTTTATACGTATTAACTGACAGCATCTTTCCATCGATGTCCAAATATCCAAACATATAATGAGCGACTGGCCAGAAGTTGATATGTTTAATTTAGCATAAACACATTATTGTAACACTAAATAACATCGCACAAATTTTAATCTTATAAAGAAGTAAGTTCACTTCACAGGGATAATCTCGAGCTATGCTGAACTTCTAGAAAATATATTATATAATTATAATATAATAAATATTTTTGCGTTATTGACAATATTATATGGAAACCGTACCAAAGATACAGTAATATTCAAACAGCCTATATATTCCACTATACGGCCGATATCTACAATTGCAGATCTAGAAACAGATGTATTTTGGTTAGCTTTGGATAAATTGTTACTGGACGGTGTCAATAAGTATTTTATAAGAAGATTATTGTACATTTTTTATAAGAAGTCTCAAGACGTGTAGCGTAGTTGAGTTCAGTTAAAGATATATAAAATTAGTTTAATAACATGCTTCATGAAAGTCGTATCGCAACTTTTTATTCCAGTAATTACACGTGATTATAAAACGTATTATACATCTTTGTTCTTGGATCCAATTAACTTGTCAAAGTTTAATTATAAAACATAACAGAATTGAAAACGCAATTGTAATATTCTTGTTTCCATTCCATAGAAATAATATTCCAAAAACATAAACAAGACAAATTAAAATGTAAATTGCATGTTAAGCAATATTTAATTGTTGTAGGAGTTAGTAGATAAACAGTATAGGTAGTGTGCAACCACAAAAAATCAAGAATTAATTAATTTTCTGCATTTTTTTATAGTAATCGTTTTTACGGACGATTTGTTTACGTAAGATTAAAACAAAATCTACATTCTAGACGCTCTAGTCTCTAGTAGAAGCGGCCACTGTGACCTTGCAACGTTGGCTCTAGAGCGGAAATTACAGCCATTCATTGACAACCGTACAATTAATATTTTTTCTTCTACAACAAGCCATTAGAACGCAAAGAAATACGGAAGTAATCAAAAAGATCAGAATGTAGAGTCGCACTTCCGACTCTATATATTGCTAAGACACTTTAGATGATTATTTTTATTAATTTTAAGTGCATGTATCTGGCATTGATGTTTATTTAATCGGATAACAGTCAGGAAATAGTCCACTTTAGTTAAAGATCAAATAATTTACTGTAATAAACGTTCAGATTTTTATGATTATCGAAAAATATTACATGTACAGTAGTTTCAGCCTGAAAGAGGCAATATGTTTTACATATCTATCAAAAAATGTAGCAAAATCGACACAATAGTAATAGATAAAAAAAAATCTATCGCAACAATTGAAGAAAAAACTATATCTAAAAGATGATAATGTATAAGAGATATGATAGGTAAGACTATAAGATGATCATTTGCGATTCTTTCCATAAAAACATTGCAAGTTTAATGACGTTTGCGTTGATTATTATTTAGACCTTTCGGGTTTGAGTAGCTAAACAATCTGCTGTAGGTTGTTAAGATAAATAAATCAGAATGAGATAAACAAGGCCGAGGTCGCGGATCGCCACTGATCCATGCGCGTGGCGCCTCTGCTTCTAACAAAAAACAATTCTTTCATGTCTTCGCAATTAATCCATACAAATATCTAGATTATTCCATTGAATCACCGTCATAAATAACAAGTATTTTAATATCGCTAACTAGAACACTTTTGTAATAATAAAAATGTTTAAACCCAAGTTTTAGATTAAGTGCCTTAAACGTATGCAGTCATAGAGTTAACTTTACACACGTTTGCGATGCAAATAACCCTTTAATGAGCATTATGAAACAGGTCGTATCAATTGAATACAGTAACGTAAAGATTGTGTATTGGTGACAAGCTAACGACTCCCGCACTTCGTTCGTAGTAGCCCTATCTTGCACGCGACACACGATGACAGACATGTCCGTCCTGCAATCCCCTCAATTGAGTAAATTGCCTCCAAATATACCCGCCTATACGTCTATTTAAGGCGAATAGTTTATTTTACGATCACAATAATCGTCTAGTTGATATTGGATTGATATTGTTTTGGCAATTGCTATCGAAATTACGCACATCCGACGGCAATATGTGGACTCAATTGATAAAATAACCGTTTCTATTTATTGTGACAAGCGTGCATCGGATGAAAGTAACTGGTGTAAACAGCGGTTTTATTTTTAGTTTATCTGAGTATAGTAAAATTCGGATAACTTGTTGCGTTTTTGCCTGATATTATCATCCATATTCACGTAACAGAATAATTCAACTTTAATTAAACAAATAGTATTAAATAGTTTACAATATGAAATGGCGAGGAAGTGTAAATATACGCAAGCAACGCTATAATTCCGTAAAAATCAAACAATTATCGACCGTGCATTAAAATAATTTCTAAACTAGATATTTTACTTTATGTAAATACAAGGCACATATTGTTTTTAAACAATAAATAACAATATTCTCGTGAAGAAACTCTAAAAATAATACAGAACCTACAACCGTGCGTTTCGGGTGGCCTCACAGCAATGTGTAGTCATTATATACGACAAGGTTGAGTGACCCTGGCGGACGCAATGTCACCGAAAATCAGAAAAAGGGCAAATGTAGCTGTTTATCGAGGATTTCTGCGATTAAATTTATGTACACCGAACAAAATAAATAAAGCCGTTAATTGGTATACGTATTAATACCTATTTTTTCTTTATATTTTTATTACTAAAAATGTTTTGATTCTTTTAGGATCTTGTTGTAGCAGTCAAATTTTGGTGAAAGTTTATATTTTTTACTAGGCCAAGATGTTGACGCAACTAAATAGGTCATGCGAGGAAAATTAAATAATAGGATATTGCGTTACATTAATTTTATTGAACAATCAAACCTGATCCTGTACAACCTGTAAGTGCAAAACACGCAATATGAACCTGAAAGCAAAATAATTTTGTCGGCGGATATTGCAACGAATTCGTGAATAATGAGTAGATGGACTTGGAACTGAACTCGAACTTGAACCTTGAGTTCAACTGGAAGATTGAATACCAAATTTTGTATTAATTATGCCCCTGTTAAGCTGATTTTATATACTTTCCTTTAAAGTATAAAATTGCGTTCCACTGATAATTTACAAAAGGTGAGTAGTTCAGTATGAATTCAATGTTATTGAGATGATTGATAAAGATTACTTACAAACAACAGACTTAATTCACAGTTAATGGTGAGACTGTGCAAATTTCAGGAAATGAATTTATCGTTTACTTTCGGTAAAAGATCTAATTAACAATTAATTCTAACAATGACTCAGTGAAGGTAAGTCACTGTCCAATGTGAACATTTACAGCAGGGTTATCATGGAGCTGCGTAACTGTAATAGAAACTCGGATATCCTATATAAAAAATATACAATAGTTCGCATTATTTCGAATAAGGGCGAAGTCCAAATAAGACAGATAGGATAGCAGCTAGCGTTCCTTCACAAATAAAGTCAAATAATTCCTTAAATGTGTTTTCGTTAATTTTACAATTTCTTAAAAGATTGTAAGTCGTCATAGTATCATCATCATTGCAGCATAACTTAGCGGGAGATTTTTTATTAGCCTTTTTTGAGAGTCCCATGACTGCTATTGACATAGTGTGTAACGGACTATTACTGTACCGACAATTTGCCTATACAACTTTTTCGTGTTCAGTAAATCTAAATATTTGTATGAGGTAATTGGTATAAACAAATAATAAGATTAATTAGTTATATTTTATTAGTCTACACGATCTTATCTCTAATTTAACCCACAGGATAAAAAATCTAAATTGTCTCTCTCCGTACTCGTCTCTATGATAGGGATCATAGAAATGTTGATGCTTAAGATTACCCAACAGTTTGACCTGTGCGTTGTCTATCAGTAAGTCAGTGTTAAAAAGTACCAGTGAACACTTTGATGAACATTTCTAAATGTATTATTATGTAGTGGTAAAAGTTAATGAAATACGAATAAAAGCGAAATAACGCTAACACGAATATAAAAGGTGAAAGTTAAAAATAAACCTTTTAGACTTCTTGTTAGCCAGTTAAGCAGATGTAGAGAACGAAACTGAAGCTATCATATATTTGACACTTAATCAGACATCCAGGAAGTTATTATACGGTACAAACAATAAACACGATTTGTCATTATAAAAACGTTTATAAAGCTCGGCGCCCGCAGGCGGTGATGGCGAAAACGCTCGATAAGATAACGCATGACGTGTCTAACAAAAACTATGTTAGTATACTCTTTTTTCGGCGCTTGTTCGTCTCACTGCTGATACTGTGTAATGTAAATTAGCCTAATATTTGCAAAAAACTTTTTACTTGTCACTCATTAAGTTTGTTTTAACTAAAACGTTATGACAACTCGATTCTATAACAAATAGCCCACGTCGGAAATGTCAATTAAATATATGCACTTAAAATGATTAGGATGACACTTTGTGTTATCACTGTAATAAGTATCTACAGTTACTTGTGCGTATATAAATTTATTTTCACGGCGCAAGAAATATCTTGACGAGCAACATAAAATATGTATGTATAGCTACTTATAATAAACTTGACTGATTACCTATAAAACTGAATGAAAGGTATTATGTTTACATTGATTATGATTAACAACACTGTTCATTAGATAGTAAATACATTTAAGATATTGGTATGTTGGTATGACTCTATTAATTTTACAGTTTGTAGGCGGCTAAGAAATTATTATGGTAAAATTAGAAGCATTGCAAATTATGTTTATTTACAAAGCCTATTTGTTCCTAGGACCAGCGACCTGGATAGAGAAGTTTCCAGAAGCCCGCGGCGCAAGGCAGAGCCCTGTCGATATCGACACGTCGCTCGCCAGCAGCGGTGGCAGCGCGCCGTCCCTTATATGGAAGTACTCTGTGAATCACCCCCGCTCGGTTGTCAATCCAGGCTACTGCTGGCGAGTCGACGAGAACGGATACGAATCAGGTATTTGTCCATCCATCGAATAATAATAATAAATAATTGGTGCTACTCCTATTACGGTTACTTATATGTTGTTCATTAAATTTATCGTAATCTTTTATACAGTCTAGAATACAAGTACCTACAGTTACCAGTAAAGATACAATTATCATTATTACCTGCAATTAATCTAATTTTCAAGGTTAATTGTATATCCCGTATCATAATAGAGAGACCCACATTTTTATTGCTTAAGTACTATTTTCATTTTATTTTAAATAAGCATACAAGGTTTTCATTTACACACAGATACATGAACGCATGATTATTTAAAATATGGGTAAGTTTTGACTTTGAAAAGTCTAAATTTAAATTGAAAATTCGTGCACGCATGTACAAGAATCACTTAAACTCCATTATAAATATGTAAAAATGCTTTTAAACATGACATCAACTCTTGTTACGGTTTTTATGTAACAATGTCACTGCACAGACCTTTAGACTGTTTTTGTCATTATTCACAAAATCATTAATCGATCAGTTTTGTAACACTTGTTGCGTTGTTTTGTTTTAATGTCGATGGTTTTATTCGTTTTTTACACATAGATGATACACATACATATTGTCGATGAAAGAATCGTACGATTATTATTTAGAGCTCAACCAAGCGTTTTTCGTATTGAAGCCGAACCATAACACGTGTAGCATATAGACGCGGCGTATGCAGTTATTCGCTATATCCACTGCGACAGCGGACAACTTATATTCGACCTCGTTTCTCCCGACATGAGGTCCTGTTCCGCCAAGTTTGCAAACGCTTCTGTAATCGAATAAAACTGCGATCACGTGAATTTTGAAATAAAACAGCTAATCCGCGTCCGCGCACGGAGGCGGTGAAAACCACTCCGTAAAAACTGTAAAGGAAATGTAAATGAACTCGTTTGAAGCGGGCTTGTCCTGTTTTCTGGCACTTTATTTCGGATTAACTCAATAATAGGGTTGTTAATCCTAATATTCTGATATTTACCTGGGTAAAAAATCATCACAATCTTATATGACAAAATTTAAACAAAGATATTAAATTACTATCACTAAGGAGACGAGTAGGTAACCTACCTGCTATTCGTATACAAACAAACCATATTTTATCATCGTAACTAAAATATTACCTATTCGATAAGTAAGAAAAGAAAATACATACATAACATTTAAATTTATGAATGTCTTGTTTTAGTAATAAAGCATAAATTATACAACTAGTAAAAATACGTTATGTAGCTTAGGGGTAAGAACGAATTTGCAATTCCTTCGAGCGGGAACATGTTCCCCTCACAATGACTCACGAGCATCCCTCTTTTACGTTATTATACTTAGTAACTTTTAGGAACTTCCAAAGGGATTCTATATACCTAAGTAGATGAATTGTAAACCAGGCGTTTTATCTACGTTCCTGGTACGGATTTTGATATGATTCATGACTTCGTGTAAAAATGCTTGTTATTTTTCTTCTGTTCGTTTTAAATGTTTGTGTTTACGTATCCAGTACGTATATATAAGGCACTTGAATACAAAACTGTTGTTGCAATGAACTTTGCTGACTACGTGTGTCGCTTACAAATGTAATGCCTTACCTTAAAACTACCCGTATGGCACCATTTCAAAGTCTTTTGCTAGGCTGCTGTTCAGCACAAATCCTACACCGTACAAGCTTAATGCTGAGACTAGAGCACGGATTTCTCGGCGTAACTTGAAGAAACTAGAGCAGTCTTGACCATGCTGTTCAAATGCAAATTAATTAAATAAAGGGTTATCAGAAGTTAAGCTGCATACAAGTGTCTGATATGCTTGCTTAGCGTTTGTTGCCTACGTAATACTTAGTATTTTTTAGTAATGCCTTGTACTAATTGTTTGCAGAATTACGAGGCGGACCGCTAGGATCCGATGTGTACAAGCTGGAACAATGGCATTGCCACTGGGGCGCAGTCAACGGAGAGGGCTCCGAACACACGGTTGATGGACGCTCCTTCTCCGGCGAACTCCACCTCGTCCACTGGAACACTACCAAATACCGCAGTTTTGCGGAAGCCGCTGGGCAACCCGATGGATTGGCGGTTTTAGGTGTATTGCTAATGGTAAGCTTAAACAATATATTTGAGTACTATAATATATGTATTAAACTTGAAGCGTTTGCGTAACAAATTAGGTACTGATACCAAGCAAAAGTATAATTTTGTAATTAGGGGCTTGTAAGCTGTATAAAAAAAATTTTTGTAGTTGCCATTTCAAAATTTCAAGCAATTTCTGAGAAACCATAATATTAGAATTTAAACTTTTCATCTGATTTGTTATTGGAAACGGCGAACTGATATTTAAAGGACATTTAGAAGAAGGATGGTAGAGGACCTTACATAAACATATACAGCTTTGCAAAAAGTATAAGACGGGGAGAGTAAAGGGGGATATCCATATGCAAAGCTCGAAAACATTGTCATAAATAAAACATTTGCGTGATGTTTGTGAAATGAACAATTTAATCGCGAAATGACTTTGCTACAAATACAGTTAGTATTTACGGCACGCGTGTTAAACTAAACCCTCCATCCCAACAAACCAAGCGTACGGAGTTGATTGAATGCATCCGTCACACGAACAAATTTAGTATGTGAAGTCTGGTAACGACGATTCACACCAAACAAATTTACTTATTAAAATTAATGAAGTTTTCACAATGGTAAAGTAGAAAGCAATAAGTGCACATCTTAGAGTAAATATTACGTACAGAACCATGACACAATACTACAATACGTAGGTAATACAATTATTTTATTACGTTATTACTTACGTAAAACAAATTAATTTAACGATGTAAATTGACTAGAAAAATTTGACGTCGTTGACTTCGTTATATCGCTTTTCTATTAAATATGTAGTCATACCTCGTTATCAATATTTTAATGAATGACTTTGACAAATAAAGTACAAATAGTGGTAAAAGAAGGCCTTACGTCGGTGAAGCGGGAAGCCTTGCAACTCAATCCTTTTAGGAGCGTCATTCACCTGCAGGGGTATCAAAGGTCACGCGCTATGCAAGTATGTGTTGCACACATCTGCAATGTTAATACCGTAATTTAATATAGAGGATTTAGAACTAAATTTAGAATACATAAAAAATAGTACACTTAGTCGCGAATTATAGGAAATGTTTAAAGTAGGTAAATTAAGCAACTGTTTTCAAATACAAGCTAATTTTTATTGTACTCAACCTTATAACTCTTGGTGGTCGCGGTCCCATTACTGTTCCACTGCTAAGCACGGACCTCTTCTCGGAGAGAGAGGAATTTAGGCCATCGTCCGTTGAGCTGGTTAAATGCAAATAGATAGACTTCACGCCCTTTTGAGTTTTTTTTTTAAATTTTATATGTCGATGCCGTATTTTGAGGACTTGTTTTTTAGTCTGCGTATATAACCAGATCTGGTTACATAAGTACTTATAATATGGTTGGCTAAGCCATAATTTTTAAAACCTGTTTACAGAGTTAGTGTAATATTAAGATAAGATCTCTCATGTGACCAATTTTATAACTCACGTTTTATCTTGTGTTATACAAATTCATTAGTTATATTAGTATCCTAGCCTACCAGTCTGCCCGCATAATACATAGATATTTAAATTCACAAAACTTTTAGAAAACAAACTGTTCCATATATTTACTTTTATTTTTATAAATAATAAGGAAGTATTATTTTCTTATCGAACATAAATAGGAATACATACATATTTACATTATATAGGTAGGTACATAAAAAATGTATCAATGTAACATCCACTTAGACCTTACGAGTAAGGTATGTAGACACTTACACAAATGAAATACACCAAGATTAAGTGTCAAATTGCTAATTTATGTGAATAATTTGAAATTCTATGATCATGATTATTACGTACAAATTATTAAGGTCACAGAGATACTTGAAAACCTGAAACAATATTATAAGACGTTAACGCCGTGACCTTTGTTTTGTAGCTCTGGCGACTAAAATAAGTGATTGATAACGACGTAACCATATACATCTACCGAGATCTGTAAATCCTCGATACAAATAATTACGATGTTAAACTGTTATGATGAATAAACACGTGCGTAAACTAAAACGTAAGTTAAGTTTATTTCGCTCATTGCGAACGGAAGATGTTTACGCATAGACATTTTGTTCATATTACATGTAATAAGGAAGATTCGGTTATTATTCAACGTTATATTTTGTGACGTCAACGCTAAGTCCGCTCGTCCTCGTTCTGAGTAAATAAACATTAATTAATCTGTTACTTCTAAGCAGAATAAAAATCTCATTTCAATCGTAAAACAAACAAGATGGGCTCGTAATTAGGAAGTAGGTACCTACGTAGGATGGCATGAGTTTAGATTTATAAATTGTATTAAATATTGCAGAAATATATAATCCTAGGGATGCTATGCTATTATCACACCCCTTTAACCAATATATATGTAGCAGCGCTTAACACTATTTCTGTTAGACAGAAATAGGTATGGAGGTAGCCCCGCTGGAGTCAAACCACAGAAGATTCTATACCACTTTCACTCAGTTCACACAAAGTTTTTACTTAAAAAAGTTTAGTCTAATCAATTGTGATTGTTTACAGGTAGGCAGTAAACACGAAGAGCTGGAGAAGGTGGTACGGCTGCTCCCGTACATCCAGCACAAGGGCGACAAGGTGACGTTCGCGGAGGCGCTGGACCCCGCACGGCTGCTGCCTCCTCGCACCGCCTACTGGACCTACCCTGGTTCTCTCACCACGCCGCCCTGCACGGAGTCCGTCACATGGATCCTTTTCAAAGACCCCGTGGAAGTGTCCGCTGAACAGGTACTTACGCCTATTAAAAGAAATTAAATAAAATTATTTACATCCTAAATGCACCTAACTCTCAGGTGCTTAACGCCTTTTTATTAAATTTTGGTTAAGATTAGGTAACACTAGTATTAAATTTAGTATAAGTATGCTTCTTTATTGATGCGGCTTTATTTTTATTTTGTGGCACTTAGATATATCTACCTGTGTATATCAGTTAAGCATGAGCTTGTGAAAATGTTGAAGGGGTCGCTAATTATCTAGACTCACAAAAGTACATATATGGCGGGTTTTATAATATGATAGTAATATTCGGATATTAAGTTGATTATGCAAGTATTTAAATTACATGAACTTGATTTTTATTATACATAGTGCATTATGACTTAATGATTACGTATTTACTAGCGGCCTATGGCATGTTGACTTTTTCTAACATTCGTTTAGATGAGTAACATTTTAAAACCCGTTTGGATTCGGCGGCAATTATAAATAACTGACGAGAGGCTACCGGTTTCCGATGAGCGCTGCTTTGCGTTGGCGCGCACGGCCGCCGGCGCTGGCGCCGCCAACAGCCGGCCCACTTTCCAATATTACTTACTTTCAAATAACCTGTTCGTCTTTTTACTAAAATCTACTTAATCCATGCAAAAAGTCTTTTGTATTATGTGATTTGATTAATAAGATATTTTTATATGTATGCCGATGGCTGTGAAAATAATAAAACAAAATTGGGTGCTTACTTGAAATTGAACCTACCAGAGTTGCAGCCTTAATATCTTTCGAATGAAACCAGAATTGGTAATTACTAATATCTTACAAACTTCAAAAGTTAGTAGACTGCACTAAAATAGAATTACTTGGCACTATCGGTCACTGAAGCTATTGACACGCAAAAAAATCCAGGTTGGATCAGGAAGACATTTGGAGTACTATTTTACAATGTTACGGTATATCCTTCCTTTATATTTAAAAGGTCGTAGAAAACGGTCATAATGAAAAAAATAAACTAGGTTTCAAAATGTTATTACAAAAAATATATAAAAAGTAATTATTTTATTTTTCAGCTGGCGCTTATGAGGAAGTTACGTTGTGGTGAAGCATCTTGTGGTGTTGAAGCCATGGAATTGCTGCATAACTACCGGCCAACGCTGCCGCTTGGAAACCGCGAACTGCGCGATTACGGAGGCAACTAACTTCTCATGGACCATGCTTCGGGCGACGGGGCGCGCGCATCGTGCCCTTGCTGCTCGCAGTCGCTGAAGAACACACGTATTTATTCATGGTGTGTGTCGTGTAGATCGAGTGTTCTCGATAAGAGTATATTCCGCCATGTACAGCATACCTACATACCTGCATAATAATAATAAATGAGGCCTATATATAAACTAATGCCTCCAATGATAGAACAGTGTTAGTCGTCAATGCTAACAAAATGCGTTTTTTGCATTCTGTTGCTAGCTGTATCTGTATAAACTATTTACATCTTTAGAAATATATAACGTGTGTTTCAAATGTAGCTATTTTAACATATTGTATAAGTCATTTACGTTTGCAGCTAAAAAATGTATGGGTCATGTACCTAAAACCTACGTTTTAGAAGGTCTTTTTAGAAAATAAAAGTGCCTTACGGGTATTTTATCCGTGTTAAATGATTCTCGTTATAAATAAAATGTTTTGTGAGCGTCCTATTAATAACAAGTTTAAACTTCTTGTAGTTTTTGTGCTAGATTACTTAACGTATAAAATAATTATGGTAGTTTTAAGATCCGCGTACATGACGGGTGCACCGCATACATTGTAAGATGACGCGGGCTTTTTAGTAAAAATGGCCCCCACTTATATAAATGATTCAGTACGATTGTTTAAATAATATTCGGTGATGTGCGGTCCATCCATATAATCGCTGGACTTTATTGTGAAACGCTTCATTTAATGTATTTCGTTGTTGATTTTAATATATATTGTATAATTGTAGTAAGACTTACGAGGTATAATAAGAACAAATCGAACAGTGTACGACATTTTCCTCAATCATGTCGCAGACTCTGGGGTGCAGTGATAATTCCATTTATAGATTCTATGTATTGAAACGTGTGCCTCGAATACAAACGGTACAGTTATGTTAACTGTGTCGTTTTAGGATATTACATATTCGCCTATTATTACGGTGAATAAGTCAATTTTATTTAGGTGTATGTCTGTTCAAACAGACAGGTACGCAAAGACTATTTATATGCGATTGTTTCGTTCTATATTTGTAAAATAGGACCTAATAATCTTACTTTACAGTATCAATAACATAATTACACAATTAAAATATATATTTTAAGACAACTTTGTTTTACTGATACACCCATTTCATATAATGTTACGCAGTCATAGTAGAGTTTTTTTATATACCATATTACCTCATTTTCCAAAACAACCGAGTTACAGTATTTCTTCACGATCCGTATACAAAAAAAAGATTTCACATAGGGTTTTACCACAGTACAAAAGGGAGGAGCGGATAGTCAATTTTCCCTCTAGATACATTGTAAAGAAATGGAAAATAAAAAACAAACGTAATGTATGTAACAATCATTTTATTTTGTTTTCTTTACAAATATTGCAACTTTGCAACGTGCCACAGTAGTCACTGGCCATGTATGAAATACGTATAAAAATATACCTAAACAATATTTACGTATAATGGTATATATAGGTACTACATCAGTAAACGTGTTTTATATAACCATTTCAATGCCCACTGTAGTAAGTATACATACATTTAATTTAATTAAAAATATACATTATAATAATACTCGTTTACAATGTGTGATATCCCGTAAAAAAATAATGGTAGCTATTGTTACATAATATAGTTTCGACAAAGCAATTTATTTTAATTTAATGGTGGTAGAACCCTTTGTAGTTTACTCCGGCAGCACCACCGCCACACTTATTTCTGCCTAATAACAGCAGTGTTAAGCGCTGCTGTGTTCTGGTTTGAAG
>DWRA01001645.1:0-16246 GCA_018250295.1 Spathilepia clonius
AAACTCTTTTGCTTAGAACTCTGTTTATGACCAAGTGTTGGCTATGACTACAAACACTGGAAGAACCGTATCGTATAATACACGACGATTCTCCAATGATAGAGAAAACTTAGTTAAACTTAGTGGACTTGAGTTGGATGATTTTAATCCAATCATGAAGCCTCTGGTTTAACGATTACCACTGATAACGCCGACCGCTTAAGGAAGCATCCATATTTTGGAAGGCTTATAATAATTTAGCAATGAAAAGTGACAAAGTTTGTGTATCGTATATACTAAAGACGAGCCGTGGGGCACCTTGCTCTTCCTATTATTAATAAATACATAAATAATTTTTGATATGCTTATGACTGTAAAAACGGAAACCTTAAAACAGAATTCAACCCTCGGATTCCAAGCGTGGGGGCGAAAATCCCACCGCCACTGCCTAGAATTTTCACAATCACAGTGGAGATAATATGATTTAAGCACATATAAATATATGTTATGGGTTTTAATTGACTGTTCTAGACCTAAATAATATAGTCATAATATCTACTTATAAGTTCAACAATCACAGCAAATGTTACGTAGGACTATTCTGTGCCTGTTTTTATATATTTTCTGTTTTACGTTTTTTTTTTTTATATATAAATGTGCGTTCTAAGCAACAGGAATAATATTGTTAAGTGTCCTATAAATCTGTCAGCTCCATTAATGTAATATCTATGTGGTGGCGTATCTCAGCAACACTGCAAAGATGATGACACACGTAGCCGCGAGGGCGGGCGGGCGGCAAATGAAAAACCTGCCAAGGGCTGATTTATGAGCGTGATAATTTCCATAAGAGAGTCATAGGCTTATAACGCGACTTTTTTTCCAAGAATTTTTAAATTATCAATATTTACAATCATGGAAAAGCATGAAATATTTTATGTGGATGAACATTCAAATTTCAATAGGTCTTTACAACCTATAAACTAATTTTATCTACTTAAAGTCAGCTATTGTCAATTTGAAAAACTTAACTGTCATTTTCTGATATTTAAAAAATATATGTCAACATAAATTGCTCCAAACAAACACAATCAGAATATATTTTAAGGTACGCTTCAGATGCTATATTATTTCTACAATAAAATTAAATAAAGGCTAGTAAAGGCAACATTGTACAAAAGACACACCAACATAACATCTTCCATTAAAACCATACCCACAAGGAATAATGTTATATATACTCATATAGAAGAGATTGAATTGAATTATAGTTACAGCTTCGAAGCAGTTTCATATCTCAGCGCAATAAATGCTTGAAAATGTGCTCGTTTATCGCATGTCACATTTTATTGCTGCCTTTAAGGGCTCTTTCCAGGTTAAGTATATACAGAAATATTTCATCTGATGTCATACCGGTTGCAAGCTCACCACTTGTAACGGAATGCCTGGCTTACTATGATTTCTAAGACAAAAATTAATTAGCGAACAGTTAAATCTGAAGAACAAACTGAAGTTTTTCACTATTTTGTCGTGAAAGACATGAAAATTCAATAAAACAACTGTAAACTAATATTTACACTTTTACTCTTTACTTTTATAAGCTCTAGATGCCTTACACGTCAATAAACCGAGTATAGAACAATGAATGAAATACACCTAATGAATGACTCCACAGCGTCTCCCTACCCACTTGGACTTACTACGTCCACTCGTCTCAAATGAAGTAGCCGCTCCCCACACTACGAGCGGATGTCTAATCGCATCAATTGCCGACCCTAGACTCGGGGTCTACGACTCGGATTTTATAGGTCAATTCATTATTTCACTAGCAACTTCATTCATACGAATTAGAAGAGAAATAGGGCCATGACTGCAGCTTTTGTCACTATGTTAGCTACACGGACTAATTTTGAACCGATTTTATGGCAGTGGGTGTGATGACAGATTTTGAAATCTCCTTCTATAAGGTACACGTTCACCATTTCCTAAAATAATAAATAGTAAAAGCAATGTTTTATCTATTTCCAATTAAGCTCGAAAATGCTCGAGGGTGTCATGGCGTCCGCTGGCCACGGCACACTTCAAAATTGTATAGAAATTTTCAAGCATGACATCGTTCGCTTAGATTAACATTTCGGACAACATGGCCGACTACTATATATTTAAACTTGTATTTTGTTTAAAATATATAATCTTAATCAATTTCAAAGTTCATATAAAAACTGAGTAATTATTTAGAATCTTTTTAACGTATCTTGTCTCTAAAATATATTATTTTTATCTTTAATATGGTCATCTTGCCCATTGAGCGGAGTCCAACAAAGTCAGTACCACCTAAAACATTTACAACTCTTAATATAATTGAAGTCCTAGTTAAAATATGTCAGAGATGCGCTGCGACTCCTGATAATTAAGATGGAATAATAACTCGTGTATACCTTAACACACTCTTGAAATTAGAATACAGCAATATTTCATAACACTGCTCATAAGGTACAAATAGGTGCGGTTGATCCACGAAACTGATCACGTGTAAATTAAATTATAGGGAATATTAATTAACCGACTTCTTTTAATTTATAGACTACTCTACCTTGAAATTATTAAGTGGTCCGGACTTTAAATTTGAAAGCCCACCAGACGGTTTCGTGAACAAAACATTTATTTTTATTAATGGATGTTTCTTAAAATAAATTATTTTCATCTTCATCCATTATCAAACACCATTAATTTCAATGTTTGCGGAAGATTTCTATGTAAAATGTTTTTTTTAAACAAATTGAACTTCAAACGGGTTTGAATTTTACAGGATCTCAGCGTCTACCTCTTAATGACTAAATTAGAACGAAATCCAAACAGTAGTGAGACACAGCATTTTCTAAAGTAGGAGTACCAATGATCCCACCGCAATCTAACCTCTGTTCATTATTCTTCGAACTTACTAGAGCAGTCTGATGTCATTGCTAGCTTTACAATTTAACTGCCAACTATTCCCTCACAGCTATTAAAATATATAAAGTATCACAAACGCGGACAGCGATTCACGAATTATATCCTTTAGAGTACAAATGCAAATAGAAGTCTCATGCATAATTTGATGGGATTCTTCGGAGGTTTAAACCAAAGCAATTATTCAGGGATCGATGCCAACGTGCGGGAATGCGGAGGGCTATTGGTTGGAAGCGCCCGCGGAATGTGCGGTTTGCATAAAAATTTCGAGATTCGTACCATCCTACGTCGACTACATTTACATACAAGAAATGCGCATTTACAAGTGTTATGTCGCTTTAAGTCATGTACTAGCTCGTTGTGAGTAATCTCACCCATAATACTTGTGCCAACGCTTAAATATTATTAGTCACTTGTCTCAGGATTGTACAGCCATAGTTATGTTAAAATTATTGAATATCAGTTAGCAATTTCACGGATCTTCATCTGCTTTTTTCTTCGCAATAAATCCAAAACTATAGCTAAGTAGCCTCCACTATTCCACCGCTGAGCACAGTTTATTTTAAAAACAATTAAAGCTAATCCATTAAGACATAGGGCTACGTCAAATGATAAATAACATTACGTAATATGGAGTTGTTTTAAGTAAGCAAAGTCAAAGCAAATGCCGCCCATGTAAATAAGAATTTTTTGCAGTAACTTGGCAATACTGAAAATACACGAATAGTAGCGAGATTGTGTAGTGTTTGTAAGCAACAATCGTAGTAAGCAATACCGAAGTTTTCAACTAATCGGAACAGAACAAGTTGGTTTAAGCAACTCTTTCAAGATAAACCGATGGTTTTAAAGCTTTTTTGAAGTTTCAAACAAAATCAATTCTAATTTACTTTAGAATTGTTATTCCTTTGAGAACAAATTTGATTACTTTTTAAACAAATCAATGGACTGTTGTAATTTATTCTAGAATCGTGTTAACTTTGAACAGTTAATTTAGTTTAAACGTAACCTACAATCGAATGATTAATTTGTATTGACTTTTGTACTTTGTTGTATTTGAATTGGAATCACTGATTGTATTACTTCTAATAAATTCAAATGTAAAATTATTACTTTATAATCTAACGCAAACACTGTGTATATAAACAAACGTTCAAAAACAACGTTTATATTCAATCTGATAAAAAGAAAATTATGTTTACAGTTCTTAGGAATGAACATTTAAAATCCATAGGTAAAGGTTAATAGTTAATTTAAAAAAAAAGAAATTAGCCAAATTCCCATCTCGTCAGATAATAAAATCTATCCACTACTAAATACAGACGATCATGAAGATTAATACACAGCAAATAACACACATTAATTTCGACGCTGCTCGACAACATAGACGCAATAAATCCACGTTGAACAGCTTGATCCATCGAATGTACAACATTGCCTTGACAGTTTTAAATTATGTTTTTCATTTTGATAAAAACAAAAAAAGACAAATTTCAACGGTAAAATATTTTTTATACCTAATTGAAGTAGCAAAGGGATTGGTAGCTCACTTGACGGTAAGTGAGCATGTATTGCAATCAACCACCTACATTTAGAATAGAGGTTCGGCCTAAAGTCAATCAGAGCCGTTGCCACTCCAGAGCACTATGACATGGACATTGGTGAAGCAAAACATTGCTATTGCTATTGAGGTCGAGTTCCAAGCACTAAGCTATCAGCTGCTTAAAACTTTAATAAAGTACCCATTTTATTCTCGACAGAATCTTTTCAACATTGAGGTTTTAATAAATATTCTACCACATCGTCGCACCTCCGGGAAAATTACAAAAGAAAGAAAATTTCAGCGCAATTCTGATGCAGTTCCGTCTTTGGAATCTTTTTAGTTTTCCAAAGAATCAATTTTGAAAGTAATTTGAATAGGATCTTGATTAAAGGACTGAGAGTGTGAGGAAAATTTTACGTCACATTTGACCTAAAAAATTCTTCAATTTCTTGGAACATCGATATGAAAATGTTTCTTAGTTCAACAAAATTAAGAGTGAAATATGTTCAGTATTATGTAGTAAATTCCGAATTGATTTACAACTACAATTTATTTAAATACCTTATTGGCTAATTTAATTATCCTAATTGAATAAATTATTATTTATACTTTATACATACATACATATTATTACATACAAAAAAATTTGCGCGACTCAAATTTATGAAACAAAACTAAAAAAAAACACATGTTAATTAACCTCATGATAGCATTATTATGTATTAGATTATAACATAACTCCGTATTGCTTTTGTAGAACCTTAATTTTTTCTGACTTTTATAACTGGAATCTGCCTTTATACGACAATATGTAGACGGTATACTTATAACGGTTTGTGCATCCGTCTGTGCAGACGTTCCCAGCGGAAATTAAATCAATCCGCGCCTAGACGCGCCGGCAACGTCCCGGTTGTCTTCAAATTCAAATAATTTATCCGAAATTGATACATAAAGAATTATTTTACGACTCAAATATACTTTGAAAGGTGTTACGAGACACTTAAATTGATAAGTGTACCTGTTGATGTTCAGATCGTAGCGTGGAGGTTCAGGTTCAATCAGATATAGATATGTATACATATATTATTGTTAAAACTAACGTTAGTTACCGTTGTCTGTGGACATTTGTAACATCACTTTAGACGAGATATCTCTTTGTACCTTTATTGAAGAACCCCATGTCATAGCGCTCCGGGGATACCTCAGGAAAAAATTGATTCTACTTGCACTTTTCCTATATAAGTGACATTAAATTTCTATTTCAGGGCTTAGGGCTTGGGTGACTTTGCATGTTCTTGATGTCCATGGTATATGGTACACAATATACGAACACCCATAACTAGAACAGGAATCTATATCAGATGTCAAGAATGAAAGCCGAAACCTCCTGCGTGCCAGATCTGTCATCAATAGTGAAGACACACCATTAGTTCTAGTTCGTTATAAATGTTTCACTATATGAAATCGCCACTCGCTTCTCTGGCACGGTCAAACGCGCCACTTATCCAAGTTTGTAGCGGACAATGAAAAGCTCAATTCACTGAAACTACTGCTAATGATCTCTGGCGTTGTTTGCTATTACAGTAGCTTACTGCAATTACTTTTAGTGAGAATAATGTACCGTTTTAATCTGTGGCTTTAAATATCTGCATATTTTTAATCTGAGTGGAATACAGCGCTCTTTGTGAAAACATTAATAAGTATTTTTTTATTCATGCGCGAGGAACGCTTATGAACTTATATTTTTTATTTCATAAAAACAGACGAATAAAAAACGATTATATTACAATTTAACTGCTGTTATGTAGAAATACTAAACTAATATCAAAAATAAAAGAGACCTGCAGTGATTGTTTAGACATTAACTCGGCCGCTCGATTTGGGGAATCCGATGTTCGAATTCCAGGCCAACCTCTAATTTTTTAAGCAATGTGTCAATTAAATTATCACTTGCTTTAACGATATAGGAAAAATCGTGAAGAACCCTACACGCAGGCGATGCTTAAAATATAAGTTCTTAAAGGTGTATCAAGTCTATAAAATAACGTAGATGGTCAATTAAGTTGGGTAGATTCTGATTAGATTGATGATGACTAAGTTAAGACTCTTTAATACCTTTGAAGACAATACTTTCTAAAGACTGTTTTGTAAAAATATAAAAATGGTGTTGGATACAGGGCCGAACCATGAAGAATTCTACCACGATACTTTTTAATACCACAATACTTTTTGAGACTCGGGTCCAGCAGTGGAACATAAAAAAATATCGCCAATTATTCACAAATACGGCGTAAGAAAAGAGATATTTCTTAAAATGGCGATATCATCTGTAACGGGTAATGTAATGAGCTGGTTGGAACCGAGTGAAAGTCGGTGGAAGGAGTCATTGTCAATATTTGATGAGCCGTTGCCCGCGGCCGCCGGCAGCGCCTCAAACACGTGGTCATGGTAGTGGTATAAGACACAAGCGGAAGCGTTTTGTAGAGAAAAAAATATTTGTTTTATTTATTACAAAAATATACCCTGTATTGTCTAAAATCGTAGTTTGTAATGTAATGTGTATTGTAATCGTAATTTGTAATGTAATCTTTAGGAAAGTTACTTTTAGCAAAGTAACACGCAAAGTAAGTAAAAATATAGAACGTAAGTTGCTTAATGTCGTCGTGAAGTCCTGTATGCCTGAATCTTTATGTAAAAAAAATTAAGTGAGTATACAGAAACTTGCCTATATTTTTGACCTTAAAAGCGGTAGAACTCGGAGACAGCACCGCCACACCTATTAACAATTAACAGCAGCCTTATGCGCTGCTGACTTCCGATTTCAAGTTTGTGGTAAAGCAATCATACTTATCTGAGGTGTTTAAAGTAAGTCCTCAGGGGTACGCATCTATGGCTGACCTCGAGTAGGTTTCTAATCTTATCTTGGTTTGATTATAGACGTTTATGGGCAGCAGTTACCACTTACAACCAGGTAGACTGCATGCACGAATGCTACTCAAGATTATACAAAATGATGTCTTTCCCAACTTGGAGTCGACCGAAAACAAACGCACTAATTAGAAGGCTAATGTCCCTGGTGTTTGGACCGCCGCGACCCACACGCGTCTGTTGTGGCTACCGTGCTTATGCCGGGCATACCCTGCCCGTTACATTACCTTTAATGGGATGTTTGCACTATTACGACTGGTTACACGTGTGACATGGTGTGCTTGCGAAATGAGCTATTATAATTACGCTCTGTAAATAAACTTAACATTAGTATGATAATCAAAACGCTGACTCTTGTATATTTAAAAATATAATCGTTTTATTTCCATTTTTATTTTATGTAAATTTTTTTTTTATGTAAATTGCACTTAATCAGTTGTAAATAAATCACATTTAAAATAATTGAAAATTAAACAACTCAATGTACTGTGTTACAGACCATGTTTACATTTCCCTTTCAAAAGAGAGGTTATCTTATAAAGAGAGGTTTATCGGTGTCTAAGAATCTACAACACGTCCTCGGAATGTTAGACACAAACACCACAGACCCAGAACGGAAATATAAGTATTTTATTCATAATACCTTTCTACACTTCAATACAAAATGTAGTGAAGAATAAGTCCTCCATTCCTTCGCTTTTCCCCGACTTTAGAGCCTCGTTGGGAATAACTTTTTATCTCGGAGCTTCTAATTTTGCCTCATTTATAGGACGAAATCTTTTTGTTCAAGTCCCACTTACCGTCTAACTTTCGACGAGTCCCCAAACGTCAGGCCTCAAGTTATCACCATATTATCATTTTCACCTTGAAATAATTTCGCGGTCGTACATCTGCATGAATAATAAGTTTGTACCTTGCCTGCCATATATCTTTAGTTCTGCCTGCGACTTGGTTCGTGTTGATATGTAATTGTTAAACACGCTGACAGGTAAAATATGTTGTGTGTATTAGTGTGTGTATGTGTGCGTGCGTGCGTGCCTGTGTGTATGTATATGTCTGTGCTCTACAGTATCTAATTTTCGATTATGAAACTAAATTTGAAATAAATACTAATCGTATTAATACTCAAAAATATTTATCTGTACGACACAGGCCTTATATTTCAGCGCACGTTTTATATAGAAAAGATGTTTCAAGTTAAGCTATAATGAACGCAAGCTTCATTTCCCCAGTTTCCGTGTTCCGTGGGGCGAGGACGTGGGTTTTTTCAAACTCAAATTATACACTTTTCTATGTGTTTCGATATTATGGTAAGTTTACGATCGAGACAAAAAATATACAAAAGCGCATTAAATTTTAGCGTTTATAGAAGCCAACAGACGCATTTTTTACAGAGATTATTAATATAAAAGTAAATCTCGTTTTAGAGAGCTTAGCGATTTGCAGTTTGTCTGACTATTGCTTCCTGTATCATGAAATACTGTATACTTGTGGATGAGACAATACATATTATACTTCAAAGCCGCTCATTTCCGTTTAATACAGACTGCCATATATCCACCTTTCTAGAAATTAGGTCTATTGTTGGAACAGTCGAGAAAACAAATTTTACAAAATAAAGACTCGAATAACTCGGAACAAATATTTGAATTCTCCATTTAGATTCTGGAACTAAGAGAAGCTAATCCAAGAGGGTCCCGTGACGAATCAACAAAGCGAGCGGGGGTGGATTTGCATTCATTTCACCAATATTAATAACACCCATGAGAATGCTGCTTATTAACGCTCTTGGTTTGACAGAGTCTTTATAATTACTCAATAATTTAATTTAGATAGATAACACTCACTGTTTAGAACTGCATTAGTGAATAATATTTTAATAGAAATCTGTACTAAGTTTTCTTGAATTAATGAGAAGTTGATGTACCCGGAAATTGCCTAGTAGTATAAGTCGTGCCCCCCTACATTCGTTTAAGATTTTAAACGCAAAGAAAGAGTTTTAGAAGTCATGTGCGCATAAAAATAAACATATATTTAAAAAATAACTGTTTCCTAAAATTTTCCTATTTTTACTAATGATACTTACTTTGTTTTACGTGTTCTTACAAAAAAAACCTTTCATTTTATATCCATATCTTGAGAGTAAACGGAAAATTATAGATCTGCCATCTCGGGGAGTCTACCATATCGGATTTAGAATAACTTCACTAAACTAATCATGCATTGTCATCTAAACCAAACCTTTATGCAAAATTTTAGCTCAATCGGATGGAGTTAACTGGTTAAAAATTCGTTTGAAAGATCGTCACATAGTATGTATGAACTAACAAAGCAAATTAAATGAAAGTTTATAAAAATATCCTGAGATAACTCTTGTTCCTTGTCAGAGAATACCAACAGCCGGTAGCCTGAGATGTCACTTGGTAAAATTCGACAGGTCCTGAAGTGTACTGAATAATTCGAAATGTGTGCAAATAAATAAACTAGAAGTGTTTGTTTGTAACGTTAAGATAACAGGTTTTTAATGTTGACCTATACGGTTCCCATAACAAAAACATATTATTTATATTTTTTTTGTTGAATACGTACGATGGTGGTAGCAAGTGGCGCTCATGTACATCTATAATAATCTACCTTAGGATTAGCGGCCTACCTGAGGTCGGCCACAACTACAAGTGTGTAGCTACTCCTGAGGACTAAGTAGCAATTCCTTGGGTACCTTCGTTACGACACGATTCAAACTAGAATACAATAGCGCTTAACACTGTTATTAGGTAAAAATAGGTGTGGAGACGAACCATAAATCGAATAACACCTTCAAAAAGTCTAAATTCAAAGTCATGTTACTAAAGCAACTTTACAGCCTACAGCACAAATTCACAAAAGTATCAAACCTTACTTTTAACCCTTAAACTGCGCTCATATATTTTCACGATCACTTGCAATCCTTCAAGCGAAGAAAATCTTAAAATCATACATTTTCCGACGAATAAACGAAGCGTTAACTAAAACCATTCATTATTTCTACTGCCATTAGTTTTAAAATTCATTGTAAAGTTCACATGTTACTTTTTGGCTTAAGGATTAAATAAGTCCTTGCCGTTGCAAAGGACAGACTGTGACAATGAGAGGTCAAGAGTCCAAGAACTTGGTTATTTAATTTACCGACAAGTAAAAGTTTTACGAGTACATTGCCCGCTTTATTCGATGTAATTCCCACCTGTTCTATATAGAGGTCAGTGTTAAATGTTGCTTACACATTATCTGATGATTTTAATATAACAAATTAAAAATAGTACAGCAGCCAGGAGGCGTTCTTTAAAACAAGCTGAAACACAAAATGTAAACTGACTGCTCGCGGGACATGCAAGTATAACAAAGAAAGAGTTCAGAGTTCAATCCTCGACTAAGCATACATCTAAATAATAGACTCAAATTTCCGTCATGTGTTTACGAGCTCTGGCCTAGCTCTCAGAGTATATAGGGTATCTCAGCTTCTATCTATATTACATAGTAATTGAGTATGGTTAGTTTTATTTAGATCTTTTCATCTTTTCATTTGCAGGTGGTAGAGAGTGCTTGGTCAGAAGCAGGAGGATAATTATGTAAAGTTCTTTACAAAGGACAGTGCTGTGACAGGCGGTGCCAGGCGCGCCTCGTGTCTGTGAGCTAACCTTGCTCGGGACATAATTATTGTGCACTAGTTAAAGTTGTCGGTTTCGTTCGCATAACCATTTTATTTCCACAATTTATCGCTTCAAATTAGAAAAATATATATTACCGTGAAAGTAGTTGAAGTAACAAAAGCAATTATAAATAGAAAATCATATTCAAAGGATACACTTATATAAAAATACATATCAAAAATTATTTAGAATTTTCAGTACCTCAGTCCTGAATTTGTAGTGTATGACAATTTTATAATATTTAGTATATTTTTAAGTATATTCTACCGCATAACATTTAAATTCAGAACAACTATTGCTAATCATAATTTTCTCCTTAACTTTTTATCTAAAACTTATATTTCGTAAAAAAGAAGCCTTAAATATCAGACAATACAGTCATTTAATCAAAAGAGTCATCGTCAATATAGTTGTTTATGATTCCCATAACTAAACGACAAGCACAGACAATAAAGTAGGAACTGAACTTTTATGGACCCAGCAAAGCCCTCACATTAATGACATTATATTACACTCCATAGCTGTTAGTTTCACTCAGAATAGAAAATATTGCTTCTAACATAAACGTTGTAATTATACTACAATTACAAGTAATAAGAAACTTTCCTTGACACCCATGATTGATGTCAACGCGAGTAATTAAATGGCGTTTTAATGAAAAGTCATAAAATAAAGCATAATAAAGTTTTATTTTATTAGTCATCTGTAATAAAAACTTGGTTGTATAATTCTGACGGCAAAGTATGTAACGACTACTTACTTGGAAATTTTTACAATCTTCGTATTGAAGAAAAGACAAATGGGTAATGATCAGTACCGAACAGTGCTAAGCGCTGTTGTATTCTTATTTGAGGCTTTCTTAGTATCCAGAAGTAGCAACGCATCTATGACCGACCTCAGGTAAGAATCTAATCTGGGTTTATAGATGTCCATGGGTGGCAGTAGTCACTTACCATCCACTGGACCATGAGACTAACTCGTATTAGCGTTTTGGACCGTCCACAAGATCTCAGACAGAAGAAAATAAATTATAACTTCAACAATTTTAACCAAATAGGGGACGCTCGGTAGTTTTCGTGAATTTTTTTCACGTGGAACCCTAATACATTTTATAAATCATTTTTTATAATATCAGTTATGTTTAAGTGAAAGCCCCATGAAAATTAGTCCAGTCGTTTCGAAGATTAGTCAAAACAATCAGAGGAAAAATTTCAAAAATTGTGTTTTTGTTATAGGTACCTTACGTATTTTATATGCATTCAATAAAATGCTGAAAAACAGACACTTTAATTATATTTATGTATAAAGGAACCGTTCTACATTAATTTATAATAAAATACTATAATAAAGTAATCAAGCACATCCAACAAGAGATGGTGATCAGGCTCAGATAATGCACGAAGCTATAGACAAAATTTAATGGAAACGTCAAAACCACTCATCTCAAGGGCCTTCAGAAAGTCTATAGATAATGGCTAATGGCTTCAGCAGTCCACTAAGTAAATCGATTAGATTCCATCTGCTCGAATTGAGATTATTATTCTAAATCAATTACTCGGGGTCCCCTTTCAATAGTAATACTTTGTGCCTATAAAATAGGCCTCGCTTTGAGTAGACCGATAAAACAATTTTAAAAGGCATTGAGTTTTTTGGTCATTTTTTAGCGCAAAGAGAAATATTTTATTCATCAATTTATCAAACATAGAAAACCTATTCCAGTCATTTACATAGAGATTTTTTAGTGTAAAACCAAACATAAAACAGAGCAAGTTTAAACAAAAATGACCAGAGGGGCGTCGCATATAGAAAAGTGTAGATATATAGAGTCCCACTATCTAGTTTTCAAAGTAAATTGCTAAAAGCTATTTGTGCGAGTACATAGGTTCGCAGCTGGAATGCTAGTGCAGAATGCTCTAAACTTAACAAATAAAGAGATACTTGTACACTAACATATATTACGTTAAAGAACACAGGCCCGCGTTGGGCGCCAACACTTTTATTTCTTCCTTTTTATTAATACACAAATAGACAATGTATCAAAGATATCCAAGTTTTTTAAGTATTTCGCGTGAATGAAAGATATTTTTTGTACTCAAAGATCTACACTCAGCTTACCAAAAGGAAATAAAAACTACATTCGCAACAGAAATTAATTATTTAAATATCTGCTTTGCTGGGGATCAAACTCGAACCGTACCGAGTCTATCACAACAACGATGGCAGAAACACATTTAAATTGATTAAAATCATAATTCAATCGCATTAAAATAGTTGTTTAATTTCCTAAAATATCCTCTTTACATGTTAGTGGAAACATGTTCAAATAACGGAAGCGCAGTAAGAGAACAATACCACAGTTAAACTGCAACACGTTCTCAAAGTAAATTGCCACAAAGCTATTTGTACCCGTGGGTCCACAGCTGCTCGAATTTAGTGAAGTAATGCCTTAAACCAGTAAAGGAATAGCCCTGGTATTGTGCCGGCTAGCAACTATATGGTAAAATATTCCCTTTTAGTCTACGCAAAAGGGTGTTGAAACTATTTGTAGGTTTCCTTGCCTAAAGGGTAAAACGGGACACTATTACTAAGCCTCGGAGGGCTGTCGCTCTGTCTTTTATACTGTAATATATAGATAGACACATGAAATTTGTACAGAGTATGTATGCGAGTGAGAGGAATTTACGCCCTAGTCTACCGAGCTGGCCAAGTGCGAATTGGTAGACTTCACACCAATTTGACTCCTTTAAAACCGTATAGGCTACGACATTTTCCTTCACCCTTAAATTAAGGGATAATTAATTTCTGATACGCACATAAATTTAAAAAATAGAGATGTGTTCCTGGAACTTCAACCTTAGAAAATGCTGCCATTTGAAATACATTGTAATCATACGTTGTAATTCAGTCAATTTTTGATTGCCAGTTATTTCTAAGGTTCATTCATTCAGCGGGATTATAAAGTTCTGAGACGGTGGGCGGCGAAATTCGGGAATACTTGTAAGTAAACATTGTGCAGTGAACTAAGACGGAGCTGGCATACAAATGGTAAACTCAAGTTTGCCGCTTAGCTCGTTGATCCGCTATTGCAAGATTCCAAGTTTGCGATTAAATACACGGCTCTGCTATGTTCAGCTTAGCTGCTATCTGAGATGTAACATTAAACATTTCTTACTTATTCCCCATACAAGAATCCCAAGGATCAGGACGTACATACACGAATATACAAATGCTGAACAGAAATCAAACTTTGTGCACTCGTCATGTAACAATTATAGATAAAAAGGATTTTTTTTAGATTTGCCAATCTATTTGTCTGTTTGACTGCTTAAAATGGGCCCTCTCTAACCTGTGCTATTTTTAACGATCCTGAGCCCTCGAATCCAGAAGATACCCTGTATCTTTTTTAAGTCATCAGTCCACCTAATAGTGGGCGTCCTAGACGCCATTTGTTCAGTCATGGTCTCAATTCGAGGACCTATTTATTCTTATTGGTTGGTGACAAAATCCTTATCCAGTAATATGTTCACGCCAACTATATCTTTCCATTTTAAGAGCACTTCCCTTCCTATCATTACATGAAAAGTGAAGTTCCCAGAAATCATTTTTCTGATAAGATAAGAGATGACAGTCCACGTGGCGCGTTACTTTTGGACAGTATAAAAGTTTGATTTACGACTTTTTTTAGAATTACACGAACATAACGGTAGGGCAACTTCTTGAGTTGAGTTTGTTGGGTCTTTTTAAGTGCCTATAGGAAGTAATTTATGTTGAGGAAGTATTTTCAATATTTAAATAACATTTCAAAAAATGAATCACCTTAAAGCAAAGCATTTATTTCCATTTTGGAATAATTACCTTTTTCGAAGTCGTTACGCGAATTTAACTGTATTAAGGACTATATAAGTGTTTCCTATATGTTTGTAAGGCCCAATTTTAGAACCGGAAGAAAGTGAGAGCTCTGACCTTAAAAAAAGTGGGACGGGTAAAATGCAAAAATACATACAGAAACCTATATTTTTACAAATATAAGTAAATAACAAAATAATGAACACTAAAATGTTTTATTCAGAACAAGCTTTATGAAATATCTTTTTGCACACCAGTAAACCTAATTTGGAAGCAATTCGTTTATGTAGAATAAGCGATGCAAGAAATTTGATTACTCTATTCTCCTTGCAGTTTGAAAGAACAATACTATAGTTCTACGAGTACTGTATAGTTCAAATGCCAAACAAAACACAAAGTAAACCGCAACATAAGTTAATCACAGCCTAATACGGATCGTATTTCAACTTTCGCTTTACTTCTAGGTCAATACTAGACGAGCCACCGCAAAGATCAAACCACTGCTCGGGTCACTAAAGGATCAACTTGAAAGTGTTGTTTATTGTCTTGGTCGGAAATATTTTCTAAAGATATTTGCATTAAATATATAGTAACCTATATATTTAATGCAAATATAATAGCATCCATAGACACACAGGAAACAGGTCACGTATTATATTTCAAAAGATGTATGAGTTTGTAAATAGATAGGGTATTGTTACCAGGGGGCACGGCAGTGCCCCGGTCAAGTCGAGCAAAAGTAAAAAACAAAGGGCAAAGTCGTGAACTATCTTTTCTTGAAGCGATTCACTCGATTTTCGACCTCGTAACTTCATTATAGATGAAGCTAGAAGCCTGAATTTTCAGTGAGCTAGAGAACGTCATACAGCTAAGCTTATTCCCAAATTTCATTCAATTTGAACCTATAGTTTACGAACTGTAACAAATCAAAATTATTGATTTTGACGACCCGCGCGGCGGAGCGGTCGCCATACCGGTCTGGCATGCAGTGGCTTCCGGGTTCGATCCCCAGCCCCCAGATATCTGAATGATGAATTTAGATTTCTGTTGTGGGTCTGGGTGTTAGTGTATTCGTCTTTGTGTGTCCATGGCACCCACAACACAGGGAATCCTAGTATGGGTCTGAGTGTATAAAGCGTCTCTATCTCTCTGTCGCTGACACACTCACCGATCATCAAAATGTTTAGGCACTTCTAGCAAACACACAAGCTTCAAATTTTGAATAATACAATTTACGTAAAATGTACCTAATATTACTGAATTGAGCGCTAGCAATAGTTTCTAAACCATAAATTATATACATAGGTAACTTCCTCATTTT
>DWRA01001646.1:0-16240 GCA_018250295.1 Spathilepia clonius
CAAAATCGCGCCCAAAGAAGTCGGTTACAAACATACAAACATACAGGTGAAGCTAATAAAAAGCGAATAAAAATATCGTAATTTCTTCCTTTTCAGTTAATGTTATTTATATACAAATAACGTGTTGTTATTTTTACAATAATTGTTTAATCTGAGAATAAAAAACGTCAATAATATAAGAATAACGCACGCAGTATGCAGTCTGTGGAGAAGGTTCTGGGTTCGATGTTGGGTAGATATTTAAATATATTTTGACGTATGTTCTGTGTCTTGTCTCCACAACACTCACGACTTCAAGAATTGCGGCCGAAGAATTCTAGTCCTATAGTACCTCATACTATAGAACTAGGATTCTTACAGATTACGCACATAAACGTGAAAGTAAGTAGCTACACAACGGAGTAATTGTAATGAACAGGCAGACACGGTACTTTTCAAGCTCGGTTCTTTCCGAATTTATTACGAAGACCTTACTATGTTTTACTTTGGCAGAGGGCATAATTAAACAAGGACAGATAATAAAATAACTTATATTAATAATTACAATTACACTAATAAGTAACAACTTAACTTCTAGTTGATAAGTGTAAATAGGCTTTTAAAGTTTCAATGGGTACCGCAGCCTCACCTCCTCCACCGCAACCCAGAAAGGTTTCAAATTAATTGCTGTACAACTGAGACCGTATTCATTAAAATCTATAATGATAAACTTATGAACACTTAATATTTTATGTTGACGCCATAATTAATAATCATGGTAAATAAACTTCCGTATCATATTTTTAACATAATACTTTCAGGTAATAGAAATTTCAAAAAGGCAAGAAAACCTGCTTATGTTGAGTTCACTGTCCGTTGCCGCCCGTCAATATAGTATGTACAACCAACCTCAAAAATAATGGTGACCAGAAGTAATTTGGAGATGCGTCACCAATAAATTTTCCCCGAGTGGTCAACCGCCGAGAGGAGTGAGACGAAGAGTCCCATATTATTTATCTAGTGAGTGGTACGACACAGGCCTCGTTTGTGGCTATGGAAATAAAGAATAACTATCGACGATGTGCACATTAGAGTTTTTGTCTTCGTCACTGTCGTGACCGGAGTTAGATAAGTTCATGGCACAGTGCTGGTACAACGTGGCCGGCATGTCCTCCTCGTCCAGTAGGTCGTGCAGAACGGTCAAACATTGCCGCTTGAACAGCCTCTGCTTCTTGACCGTCAGCCCCTGGTAGTCACTGTGGATCGCGCGGAAAAACTGGAAATAGGAAGAGTTCTCGTCCGCCGTGAAACCTTGAGAACTGGAACTGTCTTCGTTGTAAAAGGTCGGCTCTTTCTTTATTCGGGGAGGTTGGTTCAAGGTAATCCAGGCGCTCTCGACGACGGGCTTGACCTCCACATGCTCCGGCGCCGCTGACTCCGCGAACTCCCTCTTGCACGGCGTTGACAAGCTCCTCGGCGAGTACGGCGATGCTCTCCTGAAAATGAAAAAAATATACAAAATTACTCTTCTGCTAAATCCATTAACCGTTTGGACACATTTACTAGTCACATATTTTGAAGTTTCTCTGAATAAATAAATCGGAACGAAGTGTCGACGTACGTATCAGTGGCCATGTGTTCCCTGAGGAACTCGAGCTCGTCGGCCAGGTACCACTTGGAGACCATGCGGCCCTTGCCGGTGCGCACGCCGTACATCTCGTTGCGCAGGTGCCGCGAGTACGAGTTGCGGATGTGCGACCACTTCCTGCGCACGTCCGCCACTGCAACCACAACCACGGTCAAACTATACAACATGTTTAAGATTAATTTCAAGATTAAATGTAAATAGTTGTCGCGGCACTACTGCCACGACTATTCAGGTGTCACATTTCGCACATCAGCTTATCAGGAAGGAAGCCCAATTTAGAGTCAATAACAAAATATCAACATCGAGTGGACCTCGTGATCGTTTGCTAACTCCATTGCAAAAAAGGTGGAAAAATGCTTCAAAGTCGCCTTTCCGTTATTGTAGCGTCCAGCTAGCCCCGGCTGCTTCCGGTATGTATGACATGTAAAGGTATAAACGACGTAGAACTACGCACCAAACAACAAATTGTATGTAATAATAACAAAATCCATCGATTACTAACAAGATCTATTTGTTTTTACGTATGTATTTGTATATGTATTTGTTATATGTATTTGTTTTACATATGTACGTTTCAAGTACATGCCAATTTTTAGTTCCATCTTACATTACTATCTACTACTATTAAAATTATATTTATTAAAATGTATGAGGTACGATAGCAGTTGCATCTTTTTTATATACCTAATTACTTATCTAATCGGTATCCTCACTTGCTGGCGAGTGTTCCACCTATAATATATGGGCAATTTAAGATTTAATAGGCGAAAATGATTTTTATATTAATGGCACAGTTATCATTTTAATACGAAAACAAAATGTTATGAATATGAAACATACCTACTTATTTAAATATAAGTAAATATTCAGACACATGTGTCACACAGATAAATATAACAGTGTTAAATAGAGTAGAGTGTGCATACCGCTCCATCCCATTTCATTGGCCACGTCTTTCCATAGTGCCTTGACGGTGTTGTAGTAGCTGGCGACGGGCATGTTGTTGCGCGCGTACAGCACCGGCCGCTCGCGCACCAGCCGGATCATCTTGCGGTCGTCCGCCTGGCTCGAGTCCACCAGCCGCCCCACTTCCCGCACCGGCCCCGGCTCGCCGCCGCCGCTCGCCGCCGCCTCGCCCGTCGCGATCGCCTGCTCCATAGCTAACCGTCGGTACGGCTTTCCAAAGTAAATACGAACGTTTGCTTTAGGATATCAAAAGAATACGAGCGCGACCGAACCCGAGTTACGTAACATAACTCGGAGATATTTCCACGTATCGTAATTTATCACGGTGAAGGACACGTCACCCCGCAGCGAGCGCGCGGAGCAAACACGGCGACGCGCATAGCGGCAGACAGACACGCGCAGCGGGAAGCAAGCGCGCAAACGTCGCCGTCTCGGTCGCACGCGGGCGGCGGGCCGGCGCGGCGCGGCGAGTGAGCGGTGCACACACGAAAACACGTGAAAAAGCAAGAGCGCAGACGCTCAGTCCGTCGGGTGGCTACTTTTATAAATCGTACTCGGTTGGGTATCGATTGGACGCTGCCCGCGGCGCGTAGCGGCTTGTTTTTTCTCTCGCATTTTTATTTCGGTCGCTGTTTTGTTAGACGTCGTATCTAGTGGATAGTTGGTCGGCGGTCGTAAATGGTAAACATTCAGATACTCATTCCGTTCAGTGAATGGGAGCGAATCTAAAAATACTGTTCTGCTATACTCTATTTATAATAATTAGCAGTAACAGCCCAGTGATTTCAATCACAACCTTCCATTTTCACGTACGGGTTCAAAACTCTGACACAAATCTGTTTTTTGTACTTTCTTTTGTGCAGTATACCTATGTTATTTTAAGATATTCTGATATAGGTGAATTTATGTATTCTTATGATAATAAAGACATGTCAAATCTGAAATGTATAGTATACAAATGATTTTATTCTATACAAATGATTTTATTCTATTATACTTCCACAGTTTTCTCCCAATGTAACAATGTAATATAATTTAAATTATAATAACAAGTTCTGTAACAATAAGTTCTGACAAGCAGTGGGTTCCGGGTTCGGTCCTCGATCAGACATATCTATATCATAAGTTGAGATATGTCTGACTGGGTCTGAGTGGTTTTGTATTCGTCTTTGTGTGTGTGTGGCACACCCACGACACAGGGAATCCTAATGTAGGGCTGTTAGTGCATAAAGCGTAATTTTTTTTAATTCATGTATTTCAAAAAATATATTACATTATGTGGTTTAATGCACCCGTGTTTAAAGAAGCATCGCGGGAGTATACAACACTTTTATTTAAAAAAAGACGTATGTTATGGTGTTGCTGTCTCCGCTTGTTCTCCATTACGAAATACCTTGCAAAGTGGTGGTAAATTATTGACGTTCAAAAAGAATTCTGTAAAGAATCACTAGATCCTTTACAGTATTCAGATATTTTATGCAAAGTAGTGAATAAAATATTTTAAATTTTTATAAACACGCCAACAAACGACATTTTATATGTAATGTAGTCCACTAGACTACGGTACATACGAAAAAAAATTATTATAATTATAATTGGTTGTCGCACCTTTGGAATTATTATTAGCATAATTTATCGGTATACCTATACTAATTTAAATATTAAACATTTACAATAATAACCGTCAGACAGCATAAAAAGCATTATAATACAAAGAGTAGATGGCCCTTGGCTCTATCCGCTCCTGTTCTGTGTCAAGTTTCACAATATAACTAAATAACAATAAATTACAACAATTTGTTTTTTTTTAACAGGTTTATTCTAAAATAAAATGAAAACCTGATCGATAGATCCAGAAAAAAAAATTTAAAAAAATTTAGACAAATATTTAAGGGAGAGATAATACAGCAATAAGGCGTTTTTCTGTTTACACTTTTAATGGTCTGACTTACAGGAAATTTGACGTAATTTTCACATTCGAACATAGGACTTCACACAGGCAAAAGCTACATTATCTATCAATCTGTGACGCAAACGAATTTTAGCACAGGATTTCATATTGTGTATATAATCGATTAGACATGTACTTTGTATTACCTGTAACTAACGGGCACAAGTAGCTGTGAACTATATCTCAGTAGGTATTCGTAAGCGTATAGTGCAGGTATTTTCCAGCGAACAATTCAGCTGGAGGGCGCCGGGAGCCGTGGAGCGCCTGTCCCAGCTATCTACACCACTAACTGAACTGCGCTGCAGCGCCTAGGATTTGGGCAATTATATTTTCAACGCCGTCAAATACAACTCTGACTGTAACTTGGTCACGGACATGTCATCTATAGCACGGAAGTCGCCCGTAGTAGTATACCAACTACCAAAAACACCAACTACCTACAGTAATCGTGATCAGCGTGGGTGACGGGTATCCTGTCCGTTAGGGAATTATTTAAAGTTAATTTGTTCGTATAGATTTTCCGAAAGCAAAATAAATATTTTGAAGTATGTGGAGTAGTTCTTTGTTACGGCAGTGTTACGACGCGCGAAATGTCGGCGCTACTAGGTACCTACTGGGCACACGCCACTGGGCATATAGTGTGTGAATGAGTAAACACTGAAGCTGGAGGTGCGAAAGGTGTGTATATTTCAACATTTAAGTATAAATTCGTCTTCTAACAACTGGCCAAGAAATTATAATTTTTTTATAAACAAATAACCTAGTCGTGAATATTCTTAACAAAAGCACATTTTTATGTAATTTTTGACAGGCATCAGTAAGTAAAGAAAAGTCAAAGTGACATTTCTTCGAGTTCTCAGTAAGACAGCGAGAGTTCCATGTAAATGTTAAACAACAAGTACCCGTAGATCAGGCGAGGCTGGTGGTGGCGGTGGTGGCCATCGCGCACGTCACTCCGTATTCGATAGCTCCCGGCTCCCGCCTTACGGCCGCTGCCCACCCTCAGATTAATAGAATAGATACCTGCCACACTCTACACGAAGTTTTATTAATATCCGCACCGAGTTCAGAGCTACGGCGGTTTTACGGTACTTTTTAAAAAGCTCTTAACTTTACACCATTTTACAAACTTACACAATAAATTCACACTTCCATAAAGGAGCAAGGGAAGGAGCAAACGGTGGGTGGGGCCAGGAGGAGGGGGGGGAGCGGTAGTAAAACTGACACGATGCGATCTCACAGATTCTCCCGGAATGCAGGAATCAGCTTTTTATCGTAAATTGGCATCATTTTTACGAGCGGCGCGCTCATCCTCCGGGATTGGCAAATTTGAGTTTGGAGTATAATTTTGGAACACTTTATACACGGGATCACCCTTGACGGCATACAAATGGCCTGCTTTAATTACCCTTCGCAACGCGCGATTTAATAAGGGCGCCGCCGTTATGCATATGTGACTCGCCCGCGCCGCCCGCTCCCACGATTAACTCGTCTATTACAGTAACCTCGCGCGGCCGCCCGCCCAGCACCAAGACAAGGTTGACATCTTAGCACTGCAGCTTTACAACAGGAATCGGTAACTGCGTCTCCGCTGTTGATTTTAGCAAAATTAATTGTATAAATATCATTGCTAAATTAATTATATTTTCATTGAATTGCTCGCCCTTGATACGTGCCTCTACCTATACACCACAAAATGTAACTATATGCTGTTCGCTAGATGCATAAAGATGAATAGAAAAAACACCCTATTCTGAATTGTATAGCACTTTGTATTCGTTACGTGAATCGTATTACACGAAGTAGGGATATGACTTTGTAGGTATTTGGCAACAGCTTAAATAGAAATTACTGGTTAGATATTGTTGAACTTTCGCCGGACAACCGCAGGGTTCCGCAGCTGCAGCCGGCCGCCGCGCTGCTCAGTAAGCACTTATAAACTATTCTTTCTATTCGTGTTCTAAATATTGAAAAAATACACATATACGTAATAAGTAGGCACATAATATACATTAATCACGGTTACTGTTAACTATTTTTCATTGGAATTACTTATAAACAAAAGCAATTTTGTCATACTTAGGTGCGGAATTAAAAACGCAATAAAATTAAATTCCGTGATCGCGATAAAATGTACAAATTGATGTGATTGACTTAAGACGGTGAACACAATTGGCATTTCTTTATCCAAAATTACCAATATCGAGGCAGGATTGCATTCGTTACAGAAAAACATCCCAGTTGATCTCCTCTGACTCCAGCCTAGTAAGAAGTCGAGCGACCGGAAAATGTTAATAAACAAGAAGACCAGATTAAGAGTTGCCTCTCGCCCGACGCC
The DNA here is from genome assembly GCA_018250295.1 of Spathilepia clonius. Classification (NCBI taxonomy): domain Eukaryota; kingdom Metazoa; phylum Arthropoda; class Insecta; order Lepidoptera; family Hesperiidae; genus Spathilepia; species Spathilepia clonius. The sequence goes on from DWRA01001646.1 coordinate 6,883, forward strand.
TCGCCTCTTCTTGTCATCGAATTGCGCTTCTTAGCATAAACTGTTCCTTGTGTTAATGTGATTAAAATTTAGCTGCTACTACAGGATCCCACCATCCTTCAAATACTTAATTTGCGATCGTGCCTCACCACCATCTGTTGAATACTAATGATGGTAGACTTTAAACAGGATTAGGTATATTTATAAGATATATGAGATAATTTATATTATAGCTACTTGGTTTATGTAATAGTAATCTCTACATCATGTTTCGGCAGAATCTCACAGGTATTTGGAACACTTTACAATATAACGTACGCAGTCAATCGAGGAAGATCTAAACGTATGATAACATTTATCAGCCAACACCGCGTGCGCTATTCACGATTATTTAGGCACGTATCGCTAATACAACGCAGTTGCTTTTGAGTTATAAATTTATTTATTTGATTCACAGACTGTCGTTTCAATTATAAAATGAAAAATTGTCGTGGTGCCGCCGCGCTCCAGCAATTAACTACTCGCGCCCGTGACCGCGCGCAAAAAGGCGAAAAATTTCATAACAAAGACAGACAGCGGGATGACAAACGACCTCGTGGAATACACACCGAATTACACTCCCTTCGCTAGCGCCCGCTCAGTCGTCACGCCCGTTGCAAAAATCCGTCTTGGAGTATATCCATCGATAGTTCTGCACAGCATTATCCTTGAATACATTAGTAAAACTAGAAATGAATACAACCTGGAACAAAACTACGAAAGGATGAATGTGCGTGAATGTCCCTCAGCAATGGCTGTTGGCGAGCGCAGATGGCTCCAGTAATTGATGCTCGATTATCTGCAGAAGGAGTTGTTAGAAACTTCTCCGCGGCAGTAATGGACTGTTTTCCCTAACAGTACTGTCTCATAATATAATTTATTTACTTCTTCCGAGTTTCCACGCACACTCACATACAAGTAAACTACTGTTGCTGATAAAGATAAGGTTATCGTGCCCCTAGACGCAGCATTACTAAACAGAGACCAGTCGAAGTAGGCCAAACATAATAAGTGTATTTAAAAGAAAGAGATAAAATGCAAGACTACCAGTAAAACTACGGTATTCCGCTCATGCGGTGGTTTATATATATATAATACATATATATGTAGCAAACGAGCATACAGTCCACCTTAAGAAAAGTGGCAACTGCATGGGCATTTGTAATCCACCCTAATCAAGACTAAAATCCCACCTGAAGTCGACCACAGACGCGTTGCTGACCCCTGAGAACTAAGTTGCATAGCCTTAGATAAGTATATCTCCCTTACCACACTCTTAAAACCAGAAGACAGCAACGCTTAATGTTACTGTTATTAGGCAAAAATAGGTGTGGCGGTGGTGCCGCTGAAGTCGAAGCACAAAAGGATCTACCACCTTCTAAAATATCGTGTATCGTGTCGTAAAAATGTATGCCGCCAAACTAGAGCAATGATTTTGCCGTTGTCTCAACAATATAAATGAAATAAAATTCTTTCAAAATTGATACACTTGCAATATAATGTGAAGTGGACACCGCACGACGGACGGCCGGCGCAGCGCGGGCTCACGCACGGAGTCAGCTAGCAAGCAACCTAACGTCACAGTTTACCCACTTTGTAGAAACAAACACATATTTGTACCTCGCAATCTGTACATAAATAACAATAAATTTTCTTTTGCAATTACTTTGCACTATTTTTAGGGTTCCGTAGCAAAATTGTAAAAATCATGTTAATAAATTATCGTCTAATAAATTGGACAAGTCTACAAATATTACACTTTAAACAAATTCTCCAAACAGACGAGCACATGTAAGTAAAATTTCATCTACCGGTGCTCACAGACACTTATGTGACACTTTCCTCTCCGTAGTACTAATTCATTAAATTCCTCAGTCCCGCGCTGGCCGCCCGCCTGAGGCTGACACGTAACTCTATCTTGATTTAGTGAGCAATTAAGGAACTCGAACCCAATTTTTTCCCTTCATTCGAATGAAGCCGGAAGCTTAATATATTGGCCTCCTTTACAACACCCTTCAAACTAGAAGACAACAGTGGCGGTTTGGCGGTGGTGCTTCCTTAGTCGAACGCAAAGGGTTCTACCACCTTCTAACATTCTTGGAACATTCAACATTTTTGGAAATTCAAGAATTAAAAAATTAGGGTGCGGTAAAGGCATTCCAACTTAATCCTCAGGGGTAGCGACGCGTCTGTGGTCGACCTAAGGTAAGATTCTAGTCCTATCCGGAGTAAATTACAAATGTTCATGGGCGGCAGATGGCCACTTACCGTCCTGTGGATTGCTTGCTACTCCATCATATAAAAAAGTATATACCTATTTGTAACCAAAACGGCAAACACCTACATATTTTTACGGAGCTTGCAGCAGAAAGACTGGTTTTTAAACTTACTTCATTTATTTCCTCTTAGTTGATAGTTTTCCAAAAACAGAGAAATAAGTATTTATTATTATTATTTAACTCAAAATCCAAATACTTAGTACACATTTTCATAGTGTTTGCTTAAAAATTGCAAATTTTTTAAATAAAATTTCATGTAACTCCTTTATAGGTTCACTTTATAAGAAGGGTGAACTGATTTATTTTTTGTAAACGGAAAGCCAATTACCAATTTTCGTAGCGCTTGCTTTAAAACGAACGGATTTTCAAATAAATTAGGGATAAATCTTAGGGATACAATACTAAAATATCATTTCTTAATGAGTGCCTATATCATTAGGTAACATTTTCTAAATTTTATAGTTAAAACTAGTAATTTAGACTGCGCGATGATTACTCAGTACGTGAGTTAGTGAGTGAATATCCCTTCGCTTTTATGTATAATACAAACTAAGTATTATCCGATAATCAACAACATTATTGCTTATATCGTAGCATAATTGAAAAATATTCTGTCTTTACAACAGCATTAGTTTACTGCAGTACAAATACATATATCTAAATAATTCTTATAATGATATAGTTACTGGTAATTCTAAAAACCTAGCGATCGTTTACTTTCTGAGCATTTACCGCTAACTCTGGTACTATAATTCTATTCAAACGGAAACTTTTTTGTTGACAAAAAATTCGGAAACTAAAAACTGTGTCAACCTTTCTGCGTACAACCCGTAACTTACAAGAATGCGCACCGCACGCACACACCAACAAACAAAACATATGTTTTCCTTTGACAGAAAACAGCTGTTGCACGTTCCGGGAACTATTAACGGTTACATTCCACGACTTCGATCACCTAGCGTTGCGTGTGGGCAGTAAGGGTTATAATGGCGTGAGGAAGTGGCGCTGCAGGGCGCTGCACCGATCAGCTGATCGTCATAGGCGAGCGCGGTTTACGAGCGACACGCGCACGTAAACAGGATGAGCGCCGGTTTAAAGCGAGCGGTAAGAAGAGGGTTTATTTATTGTTGTTATAGTTACCTGCAAATATTTACGGCTCACCAAAGACTCCGTTGACAACGTTTATACTACCCGAAGAGTTTATGAACGATCACCCGACGAGTTTCCGTTCCAGGAAACGAACTGGACGAGTAAACTGCTCAAAGGAATATGGAGATGATTTTATCATAGTCCACTATTTTATTCTTTTCCTTTTACTTTCAACTGTGCTTTGTCTGCTTTCGTGCAGGGAGACGTCCAGGAGAGTTTAGCCACTTTTTACTTTATTCCAATATAATAGGGTGTCTCAGAAAGCACTGCTTCAATTTATGACTTACGCTGAATAAAGTGTTCATATCAACTCACATATATGTACAGATAATCAACATATAGTTGCACGTATGTCGTCTCGATGTGGCGTTCGTTGCTAAGCGAGTGACAGAGACTTCAGAAAGATATATTAGAAAGCGTGCTCTATTGATTTTTACAGTATTTACTGTAAAAATAAATAAAAACCCTGTATGTTTTTGCCCCGTAAGTACCACGAAAAGCTTGAGGGGCATGTAGTTAGGGGCTGACCGCTCAGATAAAAAAGATTACGTTATCAAAAGTGTCACCGTTTTTGAGATATCTTTTTTATGTTAGCTTTTTGAAAATTCGACCCTTTCGACCTCTTAACTTTAACTGCAGATACGCAAAAGGTTACATACTATTCATTTTGTTCTGTAAAATACTAACATATAGTTGGTATATCATATTCAAACTTGTCTAGTAAACAAAATATTCAGAAATGTACCACACATAAGATTTCGAAGAGACAAATTAAAGATAAGGCTGTTTACCAACTAAGGGACTGCAACATACTAAAATGTGACTATCGGGTTTTAATTTAAATTACGTTTCTCACCCACTCAGGACGTGCTAAACAGTACAAAAACACATTATTATCTAATTCCGACACATTTATAATAGTCCAGACTCAACCTTTTTATCATAATGTACTGCTTAACACATTTTCGTGTTACCATTTCGTGTTAACATTTTCGTGTTACCATTTTTAAATGTACCAATCAGAAGGTGGCGAAAACATGAGCCTCCTTTTGTGTCCACCTTCATATTGGAATAAAATGCGTATCTGAAAGAAGTTTACGAAAAAAAAACTACCTCCTATTTCAGTTTTAAAATGTTTTTACCAATAACTCCTAAAGAGTTCCACTGTTTCTCTCCTGGTGATAACATCAGATCCTCGTAACCCACCCCAATCTATTGGAATCGTCAAAACGAATCATGAAAGCTTAAACCCGAGAGTTGTTTACCAATGACTACTGAAGACCTCCAGCACCCACCTTCCGACTCCATCATCAGACCTTCGTTCTCCAAATCAATCGATCGTACTCGTTAAGATTATTATATACTATAGTATTATAAATTTGAAATCAAATTAAATCGAATTGATTATATTGTTGTAATAATTTCTATTCGTGACATTCCTATTATTGTTGCCATTGACATTTATAGTTTATCTTTATTAATTAATTTTGTAATAATTGTAATTTTACGACATTAATATGTGATGTTAACTTTTATGTGTACACTAACGAATTAGGTGAAATCCTTTAATGTTAGTGGTAAGTTGTCTAATAGATAAATAAATAAATATTCGTATGAGCACAAACTCGAGAGATTTACTAGTAGATATTGAGGAGTTCCACCATCCTTCACCTGACCTCTTCATCGGATCGGCTCTAAAATACCAAATTATTGCATTACTATTCGAACTACATAGACATTCAGAGTGTCATTTCCACACGTCTATTAGAAGTAGGTTAAAACTGACTTCCACAGATTTGTTTACATTGTTTGATAGTATCCTATTTTTTTATAAGTGAGGCTAATATAACGCATGTATTTAGGTAATAATGTGTTTTTGTAACGTCTAAAAGTTTTTCGCAATGCGTAGTTATATCTCAGTACATTTTTTTTTCAGCAAAAGTAGTCAAAGCTGGGGAACAAATATTAGAAAATTATAAAATGTTAAAATAGTCGCTATTTTTCATGTTTCCTTAATGTATATTATATAAATTATATTCAAATATGATAGACTATCTGTTAGTATTTTACAGAAAACTTAACATAAACTCTAGGCAACCATGGATGTGACACTTTTTAAGAAATAAACCAAGTACTGTGGGATAGGCACTGATATATTATTATCTATGATACTTTTATCAAGTCATAGTCAAGTCGTATCATTTATATATGATATATTATACTTTTATCAAGATTCACAAGTTGGGAAAGTTAATAAAAAAACACATGAAATAACACAGCTCTACAAAAATATATTACGTTGGACGTCTTTGCAAATTATTATGTTTTCAAGTACCCAGATTACGAACATATTCATAAAAGTTCGGACTGTGCTTTTGTTTTTTGGTTTTTACATATCTTATATTATGAACAATTATCGGCTTGTATAACATTTATTTTCCCAGTCATTCTTAGGCTTCTGCGCAATTTTTTCGCGAACACAAATATCCATCAGCACAAATTATAGTGAGGAACAGGGAGAGCGGTGCCACTGGGATCTTAAAGCGATGGAGTCCCATTTTTTAAATGTAAGATGAAAAAAATGATTTAAAAAAGGCAACAAAACCACCGTAGACCGGTGTAACAGATAAAGGTATTCTTACATCGGATCTTAGACTACGATAGTTACAAAAACCGAATTCTTAATGTGAGAAAATTTACTGTCGGTGCCAGTTTCTTATATTACAAAACTACAATGAAACGTATTATTTTGCGTCTCCCCTTAGCATTAAAAACACACGTCATAGCAGACATTCAATATGAGTTTAAAAGTAAAAACATTGACATTCATATCAATATTAAAAAAAATATTTTGCATTCAATATCTCCTATTACAAATTGGAACATTAAAGATAAGTTATTATCCACGGCGTGTTTTAACAAAATATGAAGTTCCCTTAGGTACGTATAAAACGGAATGTTTAGGTAATAAATACCTTTATGTACTTTTGCCACTCCGGAAATGCGATACGACTACGATATTAGTAAGTAGTAGCATAGTTTATCAATATGTTATTTAAATATTTTTATACTATGCTTTATATTTATCAGTCCGTATTTGTATGATATTTAATTTAACAAACCCAATAACTACATAAAATATCAAATAGAGACACTAAATTAAGATTAGATATGTTTTGAACATTATACCTGCTACAAAAATAATTAAAGTTTAAAACATATTGTCTTATGGAATGGCGAATTGTATTCTACAACGCTATTAGTTGTGCTTATGGTAAATAATCGGTAGGCCGCCGTAGAATCAGATATTTATGAGGTTCTTCTATCTTAAACTAAACTATAATAATTGTATTCGTTAAGAGTATGCGGAGAAGTATTTACACTGCAGCTCATACTGCATTAAATATTTACATAGCTATATATAAATAGCGCTTCCCGTATCCATACAATATTTGACTTGATTCATTTTACATATATCTTTTTAAATCTCTACACAGGATCGTTTAATGTGTTAATTCTTAAATATTAGCGATCACAGTATCGTCTCAAAAGATATACATTAAGATAGCCGCAAATTCCCATTCAATTGAAAACTATAACCGGCAATTTCATAAAAATAAGAGTAAGGGGGCGTCCCCACTACGTCGTAACGACAGATAATCGTGTAGTTTGAACGACATGATTTACTGTCGTCTACGACATTTTTTGCAATGATGACATATTGTCATGACAGTGGGCACAGCTAGCACGACAGTCGTAAAACGATAAAATATCGTCGTGATCCAATGGGAACAGCTAGATACGATAGTCGTTAAATGATAAAAAATGTTGACGACAAACAATCGTTTTAATGAGAACAGCTAAAGACGACAGTCGTCCAACGTTAAATTAATCGTTACGACGTAGTGGGAATGCGCCCTAACACGGGTGGACGTCAAATGAGAAGCGTATTCAATGTCAACACAGCTTCAATATAATTTATTATATTCTAAGTAGTTATATAGAAACGAGCGCGTCGGCGATCCGCTAAGTTAATTTACTCGAAATATAACGTTACAATACTGTTTTTCGGTAATGGAAGTCATCATCACCGCACCGTACGCCACACTTACACCAAAGCTTCCCATCGCGCGTAGCGTCCCGTGGGCGGCGCGGGCGGCGCGGGCGCGGCGGCGTAGTGCGCGTAATGCGCGTAGCGCGCGTAGCCGGCGTACAGGCGGCGCAGCCAGCGCGCGCGGGCTCAGGACGGCCGCCGCGCCTCGTCCGCCTCGCCCGCCGCCTCGCCGTCCGCCTCGCCCGCCTCTCCCGCCTCGCCCGCCTCGCTGCTGGACGACGAACCAGGCCCGCGCGCCCAGAGGCTCGCGTAATTTTGCTGTTCCGCGATCAGCGCCTCCTCCGCCTCCATGACCGCGTTGAACAGCATCTTCTTGATCTTCACCTGCGTCTGGTAAGGGAATCGCTTGGTCGTCTGGCACATACCGTTGAAGAAGATATCGAGGGGATCCGGTAACGCGGGCGGTGGCGGCTCGCGCTTGCGCTCCTGGTAGTAGGGGTCGACGCATTGACGCTTGTTTTGTGCGCGACACAGGTACTCTAGCTTGCGGTCGATGGCCACGAGCCGGTCGCAGTTCTTGCGCTTCGGGGACGAGCCGGCCTCCGACGAGGACGAGGAGGAGGAGTGCGCGTCGCCGTTGTGCGTGGCGTGCGCCGCGTCGTGCGCCGCGTCGGAGGCGGCGTCGGGCGCGGCGGGCGCGGGGTAGCCGGGCGACTCGGCCGGCTTCTTGCGCACGCTCATGTGCGGCTGCAGGAACTGCATCAAGCCCATGTACTTCCACGCGTAGTTCTTCTTATTGTGGTTGTTAGGTTCCTTTGCCAGCATGTCCTGCTGCCGCTTCAGCGCGTCCCGGTAGCTGTCGCGCAACTTCTTCCACTTCAATTTCACTTCCTTTACTGAAAGATTAACGCATTTTTAACATTTTTATGTAAAGAAGGTCATACACGAACGACAGTAAGCTGCGTCGCCGGCGCGAGCTGTCGCTGTTAGCGACTTTTGCAACTTATGTACTTCCTGATACTAATCGACGCTTCTCGCACCTCATTAGCTAGCCTACATACCTAGGCCATCGAAACTTGTCATTATACCAAGGTTACTGACCTACTACTATATTTATGTACATTTCAAAAAGTTTAAAGTAAATCATATGACGCTCAGAATAAAACAGTTATGTATATAAATACAAGTTGAAACATAAAATTAAGAATAATGACTTGTAATCGTGGCGTATTTAGGAGCTACTGAGTAAATATTATTTTAAGTAACTAAAACATGAAATACAAATGTTATTTTTCAAGGTATACGATATTTAGCCAAGGGAAACTTGCTTGCAGGGAATCGAACCCCAACTCACATACCCGCTTAGTGTTGCTAAGGTTGAGTATATTTAAATTAATGTAATGGGATACATATAAGCACCAATTTATTTATTGTAATGTCAAGTGGAGCGCGCTGCGTACGGCCGGCGGGCGGTGCACCGCGTCATTACAAACCTATGCAATTAATACAATGTGTTCGATAATGTGCGCCCGGCGGCCCGCGGTCGGCGGCACTCCGCTCCTCCGCACTCGCCGGGCGGCCGCGACGCGCGACGGCCGGGCCTCGCCGCACACCCGCCGGGGGCGGGGGATGCGGGGGGAGGGAGGGCTCACCTGACGACAGCTCCGTCTCCTTCATGACCTCGGTCCAAGCGGCGTCCTTCAGCTCTTGGTCGCGGTACTCGATGGCCGTGTTGTTCCACAGACAGGGGTACTTGCGCACCGTCTCGATGAACTGCTCCATGGCTCGGGCTCGATGCGGCTCGGTGCGGCGCGGCGGCAACGGCGGCGGGCTCCGGGCGCACACTGAGCGCGGCGGC
>DWRA01001647.1:0-16236 GCA_018250295.1 Spathilepia clonius
GATCGATTACAGATGTCCATGGGCGGCAATTGTCATTTATCACGTGGACTGCATGCTCGTTTGCTTCTTGCATCATATAAAAATTGAGTAGTAGCGGCTTTGACATAGTATATGAAACATTTTCATATACTAAGGGGGTCGTGGTGTGTAAAAGATTGGCAAATATTTACTTATTCGATGTGTCGATAAAGCCGTCTCAATCGTAATTAATTTGAGTTTAATTAATATTAAGTACACAAATTTAATAAAATTACCATGTTCTGTGTGTGTTTTCTGTATATTGATACTCATTATTATTACCGACGTCTTCCTCAATAAGTGTTCTCTTTAACGCCAATATAAATTAATCTTTTGCGTAAGAAGTATCTTATTTCTAATTTAATTCGGACGAATGGAACGCAAATAAACACCACCGCTAGCCAAGCTTGTACAAGTCAATTTATTTTATTTCTTTTTAAAAGCGGAGATATTTTCATAGTTTCTTACCCGGAGAGCATACGGCCTCTTACCAGCTAAAACTCCGCGGCGTTTCTCTGGACGCTCTGTGTCGAGTCACGACAAGCGTTAGCATCACATTCGCGGTCCGGCAACGTCCTCGAAGCTGGTTTTAACGCCGGCCGGGGAGGGAGGGGTACTCTCAGTGGTGTCCCTTCAGAGATAAGCGTGCAGAACGACACACGACATCTCGCGCCCTGATGACCAGAATTGGATTCACCCGAATCCCATATCCGTTATTATACTTTATATGGTGAAAACGTAGGATCGAAGCACAAATGTTCATTTAGAACAAAAGATTAGATTAGACATTACTTCATCAAATATTTCTTATGTAGCCATATGCTCAGCTTCATGCAGCTTATACTTTTCAGATGGTCTTTTTGTGGACTGTATATTGAAGAGGCTTGTGATATGAAAATTGTCTTTGTTTGAAGACTTCGTCCTGTAATTTATCTTCATAACGGTAATGATATCTTGAATGCGAAAGCGACACATCAGCCATGAAGCCCGTGCAGAGGACGGGCAGCGCCAGCCAAAGTTGTTCCTGTACGTCCTGTCTATATAAAAGTGAGTCTGAGCAACCTTCTATCAGAAAATATATTGCACATGGCTCGAGGATAGATCGATTGTATTTTGGAAAGTATATTCCTTTACGCGAACGAAAGTTGCTTAATAGGTTAGTAAGAACCAGGGCAGTTTACGATGATCTTAGAGCACGCCTTATTTCTGACAGCACATTGAGTCTGGACAAAAACGCAGATTTAAGGCCAAGAAAACACCACCACGCTATAAAAACTTTAAGTGGCACCGAAAAAAGTGGTGCCATCTTAGAGATAGTTGATATTATTGATAAAGGTGCAGCAGCTGGTCCAAAAAAGTTAAGTGAATGCTGTAGCTGTTGCAGTTGCTCTTCCAAAACGAAATTATTTGAAAGTGATAAAAAAGAACATAGATACAAGCGAACATACAGCGGAAGATTTGAGACTAAATACGGTCAAAGAGCACAATATGGTCATAGAGCCCAATACGGTCATAGAGCACAATATGGTCATAGAGGGCAATATGGTCAAAGAATGCAAGGTAGAATAGGAGAAAGATATAATAAGAGGGGCGTACGTTTCAAAGCGAAACATGTAAGATCGGATCCTTGCACATGTACATTTAAATTTAGTGGATTAATTAAAAAGCACTCTAAGGCCCTGATGAAAAAGATGCACCCTCCGCTACCGTTGCCAATCAACACCTTGGAAGATAGGGAAATGATGAGAGATTCAAAACTATATAAATTTGCCGGACTGTCATCTCAGAAGTATAAAGAACTTCAAGAGAAATTAAAGCAAGATATGAAAAAACTTCATGAATCTGTAGCGACCATGAAAGAAAATGTACAACTCCGCACAAAGAAATCAATTGAACAAATGAAACAGGCAAAGGATAAATTGAAAACCAATATTGAGAGTGGTGTACGAAAATCTCTAGAAGCTGTAAAGGGCCTCCAGCGAAAAAAAAAAGGATTTGAATATCTCGAGTATCCCGAAGACGAAACCAATTTTAAAATAAAAAAAGATTCTATAGTGAAGTTTAAAGATTATCTTAAACGTAAAGCAATAATGAAGGACTGGGAATGTGACTTAGAATGCGTACCGGATACCTGTGAGCCTGAAGAATGCTTTAGAATTTTAAAACTACGAAGGTCACATAAACGGAATGCAAATCGGGATCGTAAACAAGCAGTTCAATATGAAACGTTTAATCGCGAAGTTAATATCGGTGAAGTGCCTGTAAGAAAATCTAGTAGTAGTGTACAGGCAGAAAAATTTGCTGCAACTACTGCAACACATATGAAAAAACAAAAACCGATGCTACGCGTAGAAGGTGGCAATGAAATCATGGGACAACGCGTGATATTTGAAACCAAAGAAGTGAGAAAAGAAATTAGACCAGGCGTGAAACGGGGCGGTAAAGATAAAATAAATTTACAGCAGACGGTTGTTGAAAAATCCGAAGAATCTCCTCCAATTGCTGCTGGTCGTGAAGGGGATTTTATTCGCATTAAAGATATACGCGATACTAGAAAAGGTGGTGTAAAAGGACAAGAACATTTTTTGAAAAAAGATAAATCTGATACGGGTGATCGGCAGGGTGTACGTATGGGATCATCATTTGGTTTTGACATGGAATTTCATAAAAATAAGGGTGATTCTAAAACATCAACTCGTTCTAGCCAACCGTCCGGTATACATATTGCCGATAATAAGGCAAGACATCGTGTAGATAAAGGGAAACATAGAAAAGTGCGCGGACATCACAAAGGATCACAAGTTGTACTAAAACCGTCGTTAGAAGCACCTCAACGAAAGATTGCATTGAAAAAATTAAAAATACACCCAAAAAGACATGATGCTAAGTACATTCAGGTAAATGAATACGGTGAGATTCCAATAGCAAAACAAGTTAGTAGCATAAAAACAAATACGCCTTATGCCACAAAATCAGTGTCAAGTTTGATGAAGAATCAAGTTGCTGCAGCTGATAAAAATTTAGCTTTAGGAGTGAAAAAGAAGGAATTTATTTCTCATGAAGCTCATGAAACTTCTGCTATAATACATGAGAGTCCGTCAGCTCATAAGCAGGCGGTTCGTATTGAATCAAAATTTAGTTTCAGTGTAGAATTTTATAAAAAGGGCAATCAAGAAGAGGTAGATGATCAAACGAATAATCAAAAAGATGTGCCATTCGTTAAACAGAAAGTAAAACATACTCGTAACATACGAACCCATGTTCCGCCCAAAGTTCTAAAAAATAAAAGTTCTTTAGCTAGGGCTAAGTATAAACAAGCCAAAACTACCTTCATGAAATGCATATGTACGTTAAAATTACGTAAAATGAAAAAACCTAAAAAAATAATAAATACATCTACGACCGGTACCGTAACGTCTATTACTAAAACTGACATGCCCCCGGTTATGTTTGATAAACGTGTTGAAACTAAAAAAAGAAATAGATTGGAGCTGCCCAGAACATATGAACTACTACCATATGAATGTGAACCTGGAGTTTGTGTTCCTGGTGAATGTGATCCGATACTTTGCAAAAAGCTTTTGGATCAGAGAAATAATAGATTAAAAACATACGATAGGGGTTCTTATACAAGTTCACGCCAAACCAAATCTGTATCTAGTGTAGTTTCAAGGCCTTTCGCTGTCAAAACTAAAAATGTACAGTCGTCAGTTATTTCCACAAAATTTGGTAAAACAAGCGCACCCAGGAGATACAAGGAAGATTTTACGTTGGATCAGACCAAAGAAACCCAGCCGGGACGACAAGCAGTACGTATTGGATCCAGTTTTAGTTTCAATATCGAGTTCTATAAAGATAAGCAGACGCCAATTATAGAAAATGAAGAAGACATATCTAACATAAGCAGGCCAGCAGAGGTGAAATATAAAAAACCAAAATTAAAAGAAGGTGGATATCAAGGTTTTGATAAAAACAATAAATCTATGTTTGCACAAGTTATTAACATGGATCGAAATATAGGACCATCTCTTAAAAGGTGCTTTTGTACTTTGAAATTGTATAAAAATAAACAAAATAAGATGAAAAAAATTAAACGGGGTAGGATGTTAACAGCAATTACACAAACATTTGATGAAATGGAACCAGAAACAGAAAGAGTGGATAGAGGAACAAAAACCAAATGGAGACATAATTACGAATTGCTTCCGTACGAGTGTGAACCATATTTTTGTATACCGGGAGAGTGTGATCCATATATATGCTTAGAAAGAATTAAAAGGCGTCAAGTGAATGTTAGAGATTACGGTGTATATACTGGGAACCCTAAAATGTCATCAATGTCAAGTTTTACCGAAAATTCGTACACGAGATCTACAGGAATTCTAGCACGTCCTAAAGTATTTCGTAAAGGAACACATATAAAAGAGAAGTATTATAAAACCTTAGATGACAGACCCCGAGAAGCCATGCTCAGGGGTGGCTCTGGTGAAGCATACGATTCTATAAATTCTAAACAAGCTGTAAGAATAGGATCAAGTTTCAATTTCAGTATTGAATTTTCGAAACAATTACCCCAAGCAGTGATTTTAACCAAACAACCTAAACGTGAAAAAATCTTAAAAGTGAAACAAAAACGGTACCGAGATAGAGGTAATAAGGTCGCCAACATATATGGCGGTTATGTAGATGTTGATACCCAGTCATTAGAACCTAGAAAAGTTCATCGGTCCTCTTTGGTTCGGCCTATATTGAAAAGATGTTTTTGTACATTGAATTTACAAAAGAAGACAAAACGCCAATATCGTAAAGGTAGAACTGGATTGGCTCCTGGAAACCAATATTTTGCGCCAAAGATGTACACTGTTAGTAGAGCCATGACTACCAAAACTGGAATATATTCTCATCATAATTTTGGATCTCAAGAAACAAAATTGGAAGTCATTGGATCTAATAAAAATATTTCAATATCCACTAGTTCATTTCTATTTAAGAAATATGTTGCTACTTCTGTATCAAAATACAATACTTTGAAACTCTGCCCTGTTCTTGAGATGCCCAGTAGGTTAAAACAACCATTAAAAATAAATTCAAACTTAAGTGTAGAAATTGAATTTATAAGAGAATTTAAGCTAAATAATGAATCTGCGTTAGTAGATAATATTAATATTAAACAACCGCTAAAGAGTTTTAGTTTTGGGTGTATTAATGAGAAGCCCCTTGAACGCATGAACGTTTTTAGCCAACCATCCTTTCAAAATCCAAAGAACATAACCGGCATTAGTCAGTATTTAGAAAGATGTTTCTATACAATGAATGTACAAATTGCACAAGCTAGAGTACCAGCTGGAAAGAAAAAATATAATTATAAACTGAAACCTTATGAATGTGAACCAGGCATATGTGTACCAGGCGAATGTAACCCCTATGAATGCCAAAAACTAATCATGAGAAGATTAATGAGAAATACCCATAGAGGATCTGGTACGCAATCTGACAATAAATCCATTTCCAGTTATACTACACAAACAGGATCTGGTTCTAGAAGTACGCAATTCAGAAGGCATGTTCGTAGTCATTCACAAGAATCAAAACCAAGGAAATATAAAACTACAGATCAGCGTGAAACCAAACACAAACAAGCTGTCCGTGTAGGATCGAGTTTTAGTTTTGATGTGGAGTTCTCGAAAAATGCTTCGCAGCCATCCGTGAAAGGATATAGAGAAAATGAAAAGATTAGATATTACAAGGAACCTGCTAGAAGTACTTACAGCACTAGAAGTAAAGGAGCTCAAGGAAGAAGAGTTCGATACAATAAAGATTTTCAAATGCAGTCGGCTACGTCGTTAGTACATCGGGCTTCAAATTACGCTCCCCGAATGAAAAGATGCTTTTGCACTTTAAAGTTGCAGAAAAAAGGCAGAATTCATAGAGCAAATGCAAAATTAGACGTTTTACCTGCGCAGCCACCAAGTATTGCATCCCGTAGTATAAAAGTTGGAACAGCCAATGCCAAGTACCAAAACGTACCTAAACAACACAGATATAATCTTGAACCCTATGAATGTGAACCTGGTGTATGTATACCTGGGCAATGCAATCCTTACGAATGTTTAGAGAGAATAAAAAACCGAAAAGATTTTGGTGTTTCTACCGCATCACATGGAGAAAGATCAATTTCAAGTATGACAAGTGACGGAAGATATGCCGGGAAGAAACTTCAAACTCATGGGATTAACGTTAGACATAAAGGAACATATAAAAAAGGTAGGAGAAGGGGTAAAGATACCAACAGCATTATTAGTTCAAGTGTTTCAGAACGTCGTTCACGGCAAGCAGTTCGCATTGGTTCGAATTTTAGCTTTAACATTGAATTTTATAAGGGTGCGCCTCCAGCACCACACATCAAAGAAATAGATAATGAAGAAAAAAGTATTAGAGCATATAAAACTGATTTACGAGAAAGAAGACCAAGAAAACATGTAAAGGGTAGTTTATCTCAAAGCAGTAGAACGGTTTCTCATAGGGATACGCAAATGGAAATGCCTACGAATCAAATGTCGACAATGACATCATCTTTTATGAAGCGTTGCTTTTGTACTGCAAAACTTCAAGGCATTCAAATACCACAAGAACAGAATACTTCAACATTCATGCAAAGATGTTTTTGTTTGCTTGGATTGCGAAATAAACAAAAACATGAAAAACGACATGCTGAAATTAATTCTAACACTGCGGATAAACGGACAAACACCAATTTCAGACACAAAGTCCATTTGCCGCCCTTAGAACCTTATGAATGTGAGCCTGGAATTTGTATACCAGGTCAATGTGATCCTTACGCATGTGATAAAATCATACAACAAAGATTAGCCAAACAATACTCAAAATCATCTGGAACGGAATCAGTTAGAACTCAGTCGGTGTCTAGTAATTTTGGACATGGTAAGCGCCAAAAACATGGAGCAACTCAAGCGCGAGCTAGAAAATATAACAAACAAAAGCAACATGTATCCGAAGATAGATCATTCGCAAGAAAATATACAAATAATGAAAATAAGCGTCTTGTCAGAATAGGATCGAATTTTAGTTTTAATGTTGAATTTTATAAAGAAAATGTAGATGGTAGTAAAACTAAAGAAGAAGCAAGAGAAATAAAAGCTCATTCAAGTAGAATTGATCCATATAAAGCTAAGGCCAAAGTAAAACATATGAGAAGTACTGGTACTGTCGGACCCAGTATAGGTTCACGTGAATCACAGATGGACAAAAAAGAAATGAAGACGTTTGGCGTTAATCCTTTGCTAAAACGTTGTTTTTGTACTTTAAAGCTATTAAAGCGACCAATTGATCAAGCCCAAAATGTCAATAAAATCGACACGAAGACCGTATTAATGAAAACTGCTGAAACACAATCACACAAAATGTTAGACCGTCCACCATTACGGAATGATTTTCATGGTGACGGTTTACTTCCTTATGAATGTGAACCTGGTGTATGCGTCCCCGGTGAATGTGACCCAATACAATGCCTAGAGCGAATCAAGAGAAGAAATCAAAATACAAAAGATTTTGGTACAGTTACTGGATATCCTCATAGAAAATCAGTCGGTAGTGTTGCTACTAGAACAACAAGGGACGAATATTTACAAGCAAAATATAGAGGCACAAGACCTAATAAAAGTACACAAAAAACACATTATGTTGAAAAAACAAGTCAACCTAAATCAGGTGATCATTCGAGACAAGCAGTACGAATCGGATCTAATTTCAGCTTTAATATAGAGTTCTTCAAAGATACAGAAAATCATGGGGCTGGAGTAGTTGCAACTCCATCTCGTGAATATGTAAATATGAAGAAGTACCATAAAAGTCCTAAAAGATATCATATGAAATCTCAACCATCGTATTTTGGTCGCAGTGTAGATACTCAGGCTTCTACGAAAATGCATTCCACGGATACTGGAATGTCGCATTTAAAACGCTGTTTCTGCACTTTACAATTAAAAAACAAGAATGAAAGCAAGTTAATCAAACCGAAGTCTGAGCATTCAGCCGTAGGCGAATTTTTTAAAAAATGTATGTGTGTTTTAAAAATTAACAAAGTTGGAAAACTACAACAAAATCCACCAACACCTGCAGTTAAATATGAAAGAAAAGGTACTTCTACCTATAGCCAAAGTCCAAGACAAGATATAAAACCGGTTAGAATATTGGAGCCATATGAATGTGAACCTAACTTTTGTATTCCGGGAGAGTGTGATCCCTATGAGTGTTTGAAAAGAATTCAAAAAAGACAAGTTCGACATTTTGGCACAGATTATAAACGTAATGTAAGAGATTCTGCAACAAATTCTATAAGAGGACCATACACTAGAGATACCGAGTCACAGTTTCATCGAAAACAAAGGTTGTATTCACAAGGAACTTCATTTCCATCAAAACGAAAACGACGTAGTGACGACACAAGTCAATACTCATCTCAATATTATAAAAAAGATAGTACCAATAAGCAAGCAGTACGTATAGGTTCAAATTTCAGCTTTAATATAGAGTTTTTCAAAGAAAAAGGTGATCAATCTCACAGTGAATACAAAGAAAAAGTTTATCAACCCCACAGTGAATACAAAAAAGTTAAAGCTGAAAATGTACCAAAAATTAAAACTAGATCAGAAAAGATACGGGCAAGATCTAGAGGGTCTGATACTATAGGACAAAACATACGCTGTCAGAGTTCCCAATGCCCATTTTTAAAAAGGCACGCAATGAGTTCTGCGGCTAACACCATGCCGAAGAGATGTTTTTGTACATTAAAATTGTTAAAAAATCCTAATAATCTCAAGTCTGATTCTAAACCATTGCCACCCATACCACCAGCTATAATAACAGATGATAAAATGACTATAACTAAAAATAAATATATCATACCACATGAATTGGGCGTCTACGAATGCCCACCCCTTATGTGTATTCCTGGAGAGTGTGATCCTTATGATTGTTTAGAAAAAATGAAGAAACGAGGACGTAAGTTTAGAAATGTGGGCACAAGACCAGGGAAGACATCAGTAGCATCTACAGGAAATCGTAGCTCGAAAATAAAAGCCCATGGAAATCAATCTATTGTAACGAAAAAGAATTACGTTGCGTATACTCCCCGTTCTGAACCACAATCTTTTATTTTAAAATCACCTCAGATGGCTCAGAATACGGATAGACAAAACAAACGTGCTGTCAGAATTGGCTCAAACTTCAATTTTAGTATAGATTTCTTTAAAGAAAAATCTCACCCTGCCGTTATTCGTAGTCCAAAAATAGTTAGAGCAAGAGATGAGGATGAAGATTTAAAATCTTATTTAAATAAAAATGTTACAGCTAATGCAGGAAAATTCCGACACCATGATTTACAAGTCGATAGTACTATTACAAAAGACCAGGGCTCTGATGCTGGGAACTTATTAAAAAGATGTTTTTGTACATTACAACTGCAAAAATCTTCCCGACAAAGAAAGGTTTTGCACCCAGGAATAAACGTTCAATATCCTCAAACAGTAACAGTTGGAAGAGTATCGGTGGAACCATTTAATAAAAAAATACTGAAATCCCAACGAGTATGTACTCAAAATCAGGCAAGTCAAGTTCGACGATCTAAATCAACGGATCCAAAATTGATGGACAATTTAAGAACTGTTTCAACAAAAATCGACAAAAAACACTTAAAAATTAAGAAGTTTCTACAGCCAGACTGTGATCCTAGTAGTTGTCCAAATTATCAGAAAAGAAGCTCTTTAAAGAAACGAACCAAAAATGATATGCAGACTATCCTACCATATACTCCCAGTAAATTCAACAAAAAGGAGAGCAAGACCTTAGTGTCTGATAAAGATAAATTACAAAAAATACACAACCTAAATCAATTAACATTTGACAATGAAAGTAAAATACGCGACACATCAACATTTAATAAAGGGAAAAGGCTAACTGCCAAGAAAAGCAAAAAATCGATACCTCCACATAATCTGGATACGAAAAGTTATTTAAATAATTCCATTTTTTGTCGATGCGCCAGGATATTTTCTAAACGAACTGGAAAAGAAACGGAAGTCCGTGATAATCAAGAAAATGTAAACAACTTGCGTAACGAACAATTAAAGATTGTGGTAAAACCAAAAAAGGCAAAAAGTGTAAAATTACCTAAAACTATCGCAGATGAAACGTGTCCGGTCGTATGTCCAAAGATTACGGGTGGCTCAAAAAGGAAATATTCGATATTTCAAAGTGGAGATGCACAAAACAATATTATTAAACGGGAAAGTACTAAAAACGGGATGTTAAATGACGTACAACCAATAGAACGAAAATCTATTTCTAAAAATCAAAAAATGAGAGTAACTTTCGCCGATAGCACTAAATACCCGCCTAGTATGACTAGTGAGAAAAAAAAGAAATTTCTACATCACGGGTCTAGTAAAGTGTCGAAACTTTGTTACTCTTGTTCAGTAAACAATTGCCCACTTCTGTCTGAAAATTTAAAAACAGATAAGGAAAAGTCAGGTGTATTTCAGAAGATTACAAATCGTTTATCGAAAACTTATGACAAGCCAATTACATATTCTGAGTCCGCTGGTAATTGCCATTATTGTCAACTTTGTAAGAAAAAGCTAGAAGCAGATGAAATTAGTAAAGGAGCCGGGGATAGAGAAGTCATTGAAAAATCGGAAAAGAAGTCCTTGTCCCACAAAAAGAGACCGTCAGGGACTGCCGACAAACGGCAGTCAGTAGCATTACAGCATAAGGCACGGACTTGTCCTTGTGGTAAACACAATCCTTTGTTAGAAATGCGGGTTGATTCAGTAAATTATGACATTATTAATAAACGAGAGGTACTTCAAAGAGTTAATAATAAAGTTCAAGATGAAGACCAAATTCTCAGTGAAAAGAAAAAGAAACATGGCGATTCATGCAGTTGTTGTAGGTGCACTAAGAAACGTTTAACCGAGGGAGCTAAAATTTCCGTTCCAGCAAAAGGAATCTCAAAAATTACTGGATCTCCAGGGAAAACACTGTTAAAAAGAGACCCTAATAAACCGAGTGGACCTTGTATATGTGGAAGTATAAAATGTGCTATAGAATCTAAGAAATCAAAAATGAAGTCAAAAGCTCAAGAGTACAAGCCTTGTGTATGTGGAAGTGAAATTTGCGCTCGAGAGACAAGAAAAATAAAAAAACTGAGAGCGCGATATGTTTGTACGTGTAAAGATGAAATGGATAGAAGAAGAGCTGAAAGGGAGATATACAATAAGAAGGACTTACAAAGGCGACTTCTTATTGAACGAGAAAAAGATGAAATGCGACGACTGAAACGCATCAAACGTAATGCAGAGTTAGAGAAAAGAGTTAAGAAGTATAAGGACGCTAGTGATACGTTGCTGGCGGTAGATTCATTACTAGATGTCGGAAAATTAGGTGTATCGACAGTGGGTGATATTTTGCGCACTACAGCAAAAGCAGTATATGACCCAAAAGTGGCTCTCGAAAGAATGAAATGTAAAAAAACGACTCCAGAATTTGCGTTACAACAGTTTGAAAAACGCTACATGGAGAGCGACGCAGCTGCAACAGCAAGGAGACTTAAATTAAGATGTATGTTCATGAAGAATGTACAAGAAGCGAAACAGAAGCTTGAGGAAAATCCTATTTCACACTTTTTTTTGCATATAGCGGATAAGAATGCGAAAACTCGGAAGTTCAAACGAAAGCCAGTCAGGCGTCGTCGAGAACCTCTCGACTTCCAATGCAGTCTCTACATGGCTTCTTTGAGAAAGAGGCCTTGTCTCAGCATCTACTATAAATGGCCATGGTTTTACCCTCACTTAGTAACAATGTTGAACATCTGGAAACAGTTTACAGATGTAACCTTGTTCCTTTTGGCAGCTGTAGTGTGGAGTCCTTGTATTTTGTGCATGGAAGGCTGTAGGGCGATGATGTGTTGTTTTTTCTGTACCGGATAAATTCTTGTGTGTTTGGAATAAAGTATTGTTTTTGCCAATACCTCCTTTTATTTCTTTACGGAAATATCTATGTTATTTGTAACTAAGGTGATTCGTAAACATTATAAGCTCTTATGGCTGTGTGTGCGTCTACTACGTGTAGGTCAAATATAGCACCTTTTTGAAATATTTTACAAATTGAGTTTAACATAACCAATTTAACTGCTTATTATGCTTGTGTAACTTCGATGCTATTGTAAATTAAAATGAAAGAATCAGAATGAATGAAAGAAGTGGTTCGACTCTGGAGACACCATCGCCATGCCTATTTCTACTTAATCACAGCGGTGTTAAATGTTGTGTTCTGATTTGAGGGGTATGGTAAGAGAGACATACTTATCCGAGGCAATTCGTTTAACAAAAAGTAATTCTTATCTGTTCATTATTATTCTGTTCTTATGTATTCATTAATTCTAATTGACAACATTGTTGAGAAATATATACAAAAGTATATTAATATTATTGGTTTTGAGTACTTTTTGTATACTATATCTTCTATTATCCGAAAAATGCAACCCAACCTAATCCATTGGTCATGCATTGCACCCTTAAGGTCAATGACCGAAGCCGCAAAGTTTCGGGGGTGGTTCGTACTTAGGGTTTTCAAATACCATAATGATTATAACAAAACAGAAAAACAAAAATAAAATAAAAAAATAAAACATTTCTAAAAACGATAATTCATATTTTTTTATAATAATAGAGCACAAAAAATATGAAAGTATAAGTAATAGAAAAAATTCTTAAAAGAGTATCCGATTTTGATGAAAACTAACAGTATTAATTTTATAAAAAAATCCTTAGCCGGGAATCGAACGGTTGCATACAGAAAATAGACTACAAATAACAATTATTACGTGACAACCCTATTGTACCACAAGCGCATTACAAAAAGTACCCTCGCCCGTACTCATATATTCCTACTTGACACACATCAATGCACATATAATAATAGTCGTTTTTGACGTATATCTTTAGGCACGTTAGGGGAAAACGACCAGAATGAAACGCGAGCATGCATGCGTAGCGTCACAAAAAAACGATAGGGTCGTATTGTTTCTAAGTACCTTAGTCCGCTTTCGAATTAGATGATTTGAATTGCACTGCAAGACGAATGTCGTACTGCAAACGGACGATTCCTTATTTTATACAAATTAGTGGAAAGTGGCAATCGTTTGAAACGGTTCTGCGGTTCTGAGGAACAACCTATGTATGAAGCTACCATCGTAATCTTGGGTGGCAACATATCTGTGATTAGTTTTTTTTATATGATGGAGTAGCAAACGAGCATGTAGTCAACCTGATGGTAAGTGGCAACTGCCCATGGACATTTGTGATCCACCCCAGATAAGACTAGAATCCCAACTAAAGTCGACCACAAATGCGTTGCTAGCCCTGAGGACTAAGTTGGAATGCCTCGTTAAGTTTATCTCCCTTACCACACGCTTCCAACCAGAAGACAGCAGCGCTTAACACTGCTGTTATTAGGCAGAATAAGTGTGGCGGGGGTGCTGCCGGAGTCGAACTACACAGAGTTCTACCACCTTTATTTACCACTATTAGTACTTTACTACCGTTACTTGCTTTACTGTTATTAGTAGAACTTATTAGTAGCACTACTGTATGGAGTTGGTCACAGATGTCCATGGGCAATAAGCACTTACCGTCAGGTAGACTACAATCTCCCTTATAAGAATGCCCAGTAGTAGAACAGCAACGTATAAATTATGATACGCAAATGATTTCAAAAAACGATATGAACTGCAATTCGAATCCCAAAAACATAGTCTGAGAAGTGGAATTTCGGAGCTCTAGGCTATCGGCGACGTCCTTAAGTCTTAAGATAAATGTCATTGGAAAGTCAAAAAGACTCACGCCAAACGGTCTTTTGGCGGTCTTTTCCAGTGACGGTATAATCTTGATACAAAATTTTAGATGAATAGGTACATCGTTTGCTTTGGAAGGTACTTCAACACACCGGGCGTAAGTAATTTGGACAAATATTGCTTGAGCCGCACACCCCTCCTAAGTAAAATGCATGGGGGTTCTAATATATATATACGAAAGTATATGTTGTCATCAGTCTTCCGTAATCCTCTCTTTAAGTGTAAGATAACACATTTTGGAAAATATTGTTTCATTTGTTATTTTAATTTTTGCTCAGAAATACTTTATATTTCTAAAATAGCAAAAATATTCAGCTATATATTAGCAATAGACCGGACATGGGGAGAAACAGTGGCATTCATCAGTTGTTATCACTTGGTAAAAAAAAATGCATGTTTCCTAAAAGCAACGTGTTTTTTCAAAGCAATGACATTCAACTGCCAACACGTTACCAATGGCTAGGACACGGAAAGAAATGTGACATCAATAAATTATTAACAATTGGTAATAATATGGATTTGATATTAGTGTCAAACGTCAGTCAAAGTGAGGTGTCAACACGAAGCGGGAGAAAAAATATGTGTAAAAATCTTGAAAATATCCGCTCTTTAGTCTTATATAGGTATTTGAGATTTTCGCCTAAAAGTCACTTCTTGTAGTTCATATTCTATATTCTCTGTAGTCTCTAGTCCCGAAAAATCATTAAAGCAGTTTTTAAATGAATTCTGATAGACAAATAAAGCTAGATTATTTCAATTTTGTTTTATAAGCAAACGTATGTAAATGAATTATTTGTGATCGTGAATATATTTTAACGACCCGCGTGGCGGAACGGTCACCATACCGGTCTGACACGCAGTGGGTTCCGGGTTCGATCCTCGGTCAGACAGATATCTGAATGATGAATTTAAATTTCTGTTCTGGGTCTGGGTGTTTGTCTATTCGTCTTTGTCTGTGCCCATGGCGCCCACGACACCGGGAATCCTAGTGTGGGACTGCGAGTGTATAAGGCGTCTTTATATATCTCTAAAGATTGGTAACGGTTAAAGCAACTACGTACAAGAAATAACTAATTAAATTTAACACGATTAACGCTATTAGTGAATTATATTGACAAATTAGGGACCGCCTTTAAGCCTGGTAATTGTTTTCGAAAGTCAGATGCCTTTAAAGCACTGTTTCTCAAAGTGGGCGTTAACGCCGGTTCGTCATCAATTCATTATTCTCTTACTGCTGGGCACAGGTCTCCTCTCTTACTGAAAATAATTAAGCCGTAGTCTACACGCGCTGCCTAGTGCGAATATGTGTGACTTTGAAAACTTTTTTTCATAGAACGCTCAAGTATGTAGGTTTCCGCACTATGTTTTCTTCTACAGTTATATTGTGTCATAATTAATTTCTAATGCGCCTAATGGTTAGTGGTTAGTGTCCTAAAGTGTCCAATTGACCCAATAAGTAGGAATATCTGTTTTTAGTCGACCTATACCCTAAAATGAAAAAAGACGTTGCTATAAAATAATTGAGTCTAAAACCGAGAAACAGATGAAATAAGTTTGAGAACGTCTGCTTTAACGAGATTGGTCTCAAGATAAACTGAGTGCGTACACCGGAATGCACTCTGTAGGGAATTAGATACGTATGGTCAAGAATCTAGATGTATGTGCTTTATTAGATTAATCGTTATCATAATTATCTTTGTTGCCCGGTGCTGGGCTTGGGTCTTCTTTTATAAGAGGGGTATGAGCTGGGTTTAGGCAACTTTATTAAAATTGGACCCAAAAAGAATATTTACAAAGTCTTGGGCCGAAGGTAAGGTAAGTTGAGGTGGTAAAACTCCTTATGATTCGACTCAGGCGCCACAACCGCCTCATCTATTTTTGCCTAATAACAACAGCATTAAGCGCTGCTGTCTTTTGGTTTGAAGGGTGTGGTAAGGCTTATCTGAGTCATTTCAACTTAGTCCTGAGGGGTAGCAAAGCACCTGCAAGTGACTATGTAGGATTCCAATCTTGTTTGATCTCGATTTCAACAGTTGCCACTAACCATCACGAGGACTGCATGCTCGTCTGCTACTTCCATCATATAAAAAAATTTAAACTAAGGATGAAACTTTTCCTAAAACAAATTTCGACAAAGTGTTTAACAATATTGGACGGTATGCCATCATGCATAGTGATAAAATTTAAATGACACCAAGTTAAAATAAAATCTAAAAATTCTCAACACTAATCTCTCCTTTTTGACTATTGAAAGCACTATCCTTAAATCGGTAGTGCAGTGCGTTAGA
>DWRA01001648.1:0-16233 GCA_018250295.1 Spathilepia clonius
TTGGTACTAAATGTAATAAAAATAATATGGTACACAATTTTGTATTAAATGATTTTTATCTCTTTTATTTATACTAAAATAATGCGACAGTATCACTGCCATACTTAAATCTGCCAGCATCTTGCAACCATACAAATAGTGACAAATAAGATGGCTATTTGTGTGGTCGGAAGGAAATTGTGAAAAGAAGAATTCAACTTAATCCTTCGATAGATACGTATTTGTGACTGACATGAAATTATAAATCCTATTTATGTTTCTGTTTTGTTATGTGAATTATTATGATTTTGCAAAATTCCTTACAATTGTGTAGAACAGTAACCATTTAACGATCAGATAGCACGTGTAGGACGTATCAAACGAGCACATAATCCACATGTAAATAAGTGGCTTCTGGTAATAGAATAAGGCAATGGTACCTTCGAAATCGAACCACAAAAAAATCTACCACATTAAAGCTCCATGAAAACTACGCCAACAAAAACACAAAACCCAAAAACAATCTCACCTTGCTCTCATCGACAAACTTCTGCGCGGCCATGGTGATGAACCTGAGGTCAGCCTGGTGCGCGATGACGTCGGACACGAACTCCCTGACGTCCTCGCTCTGTCCGGGCAGGCTGTCCAGCTTCGACAGCGCCACTTCCTTCTCCTCGAGCGTGCGGTACGCGGAGTCCATCCACGCGTTGAACGTGTTTACCTCATTACTGCGCGTGAGGAATGGAAAATTATTGTTGAATTATACTCTTTGTACTATATAAGCTAAGATATTTTTTATAAGGTGGCAAGGGTAGTTATTAAAAGATTATAAGAATGTTCAAAACTATTGCTTCCAAATTTTTGATACATTCATATATTGAGTAAAATAACTATGTTGTTTGGTATGACCTACATCCTAAACTATTTGATATATTTATTTACAATATACGAAAACATAAATATGAGTTATTACATTGTTTTTGAAGAACATAAGAAACAGTATTTTTAATTTTTGACTGCCCGTGCAAACGAAGTAATTCTGGAAATACCTGAATCGCTTTAGATTAGACTTCCATACAAAGATAGACTACACTCGATTAGGGCTTAATTATGCTAAATTTGACTTGGAAATTA
This sequence comes from Spathilepia clonius, assembly GCA_018250295.1. Lineage (NCBI taxonomy): Eukaryota > Metazoa > Arthropoda > Insecta > Lepidoptera > Hesperiidae > Spathilepia > Spathilepia clonius. Next base: position 1,114 of record DWRA01001648.1, read on the forward strand.
TCATGTAATATATGAGTTCTTAGACTAGCATATATTTGTAGTCTATTATAATAAATTCGATGTATTAGCCTTAAAATATATTACTCACGTGAACTTTCCAAGCTCGTCTCTAGCTGCTGCGAGCCTTCTCAACATCTTATCGCACTTCTCCGTGCACTTGTCACAGCGCTGCTTCAGTTGGCGCACGCCGCGCTCCAGTGCTGCCACCTGTTGATGAAATCATGTTAAGTTCTTGCGATCTTTACAAATGTTCTTTTTGTACCCATTTTTTGGCATTTATTTGAAAAACGAGGGATACTGACTTGCGGTCCTCATGCAGTACTAATGTCAAGATATCTCTGAACATATACAGGCATTTTACCATCTCATTTGTCTCTAAACATAGCCATGGATATTTATAATCAACTTCAGGTAAGATTTCTGATCTATAAGGAGTTAAAAAATAAGCAGCAGAGACCAGATGCACAAGGTGACCTACATGCCTGCTTCCTGCTTCTATTATATGAAACAAAGATTACCTCATGAGGGGCAAGCACGTCGCCGCCGGACACAAGCAGCTGTTTAGCCTGGTCCGCGCACGCCGACACCTGGCGCTGGTGGCTCTCCAGATCATCTTTGATCAGCTTCAGGATATTGATCTGGTTGCGGAGTTCATCCATATCCTCTTTCACGGCCTCCTGGTTTGCCAACCTCTCCTCGACGACGGCGATCCATTCCAGCAACTTCGATAGAGTCTCATCGCAAAGCCTGTACTTCTCTTCAACTGCTTGCTAAACATTCGAAAATACCATATTAGTTTATAGCCGTGAAATGTTTGATACGGGGTTATACGCAACCCGATGCCGGGCTCACAACGGTGCATTCGGCAATTTTACATCACATCTATCTACTTTGCGGTGCAAGTTTGTACATGTAACTACAGACGTTCCAATTGATAGTGCTTTTAAACAGTGAATTTTGGGGATGCAACTTTTCAAGACGCTCTTTACAACATTTTCATCGTACACATATTTACAAAGGACGAGGGCGGTGAAGAATTTAGTTCTGCCTATAGTCAGAAGACAGACTAAGTTCTCCATCGAGGACCTGTAAAGAAAGCTTACTCTAGGGCAACAGACTATGCGGATAGAAGCTAAGACTTCCTGGAATACAAAGAGAGGCGACACGATAAACAGCCAATTACAGAGAGCGTGAAGGTGACGAGACACAACCAGTCCAATTGTTGCGTAAACCTTATATTAGAACACAGAAACAAACTACCATGCAAAAAGCGATACATGCAAGCTGTGAGTCAAATACAAACGTCAAAGCTTGTACCACATAAACGCGCAAGTTGACGATTGTATTGTAATTAAAGATAATAGAGAGAGTAATGTCCAACGGTATCATCTTCAATATTTAGTAATGTATTTTGAATTAGAATTAATTGTTAAAAAGAATAATAGAGTCAAAGTACCTTTTTTGAATATCTGAAACTTGGAAAAACCTTTTTGATTGACATACAGAAAGAGTAAGATATAAGTAAGACTGTACACGTAGTTGTAGAGACTCGAACGAATTTACATTTGATTTTAAATGAGATCTTATTTCATTAAAACAAGAATATCTGTTCAAAAGCTTAAATGTGTATTGATAATGAAATAAGTTCTCACGTGGAGGAGAATTTAAAATTAGACGATAATGAATAAATACTACCTTCTGGTGTTTGTGTTGGTACAAAATGTATTAACATTCATGTAATTGTGAATGTTGTCGCGAGTACCCGCCGTACACGACATCACGATAGCTTAGCGTTCGTCATGCATTCCAAAATGTGAGCACGGATCCAAGGAATGAGTATTTTGGAACTTAAATTTTTGGGGACAAGAATGCTAAGAAATAATTCGTATATAAAAATTGAAAATCAAGAACAGCTGTCATAGTAGCTGGTTTTCGAATGATGAAGCAAACAAAAGAAAGCATAGTTCACTTTGATGGCCGGGACGGCAGTCCATCGACGCGTTTCATAAAATTCTTAGCACAAAGTGATTATGGATGTTAGGTATTGGGCGATACGGTGATGGTTCGTAAAATCGTCGTTAATATGATCCCTCAAAGGCAAGCATTCACGATTTAGCTCAAAAGGGCTCTTTAGCATCGCAGGCAACGGCTGGAAATAAAAAACAACATACATCGAGCCTTATTACTATGTGAATAAGCACAAATTCGCTTTGTACCAATTGACAGTTTTCTTTTGTCATGAATTTGAACTTTTAGAACCCCTGGAATATCGTTCCTATTTCAAATAATAGATATTTCAAGTCCTCTAAACACGATTGACGGTACTGAAAATAGTCAATTGACGAGCGAGTTACCCTAAACTTAAGCATCTAAGAACGGCACAAAACATTGATATATAAATATTCACTACTTATCGTAAGAAAATACTAAAAGCTGACAGTTTTCCACTATAATTAATCCGTAAGTTCTAAGGTCGGTATTGCAAAAGTCATTTTAGTTCGTATAATTACATGCTCACTTTCGAATGAAAATTGAGGTAAACGAACATTAATTTATGTTGATTTACTTCAACTCATATATTTTGGAAATTTGCAAGTAATAAATGTTAAGTTTATCCTCGACCTTGATAGAACTTAAAAATCTATAATACAAAACGTGCTAAGCTACGTACAAATATAAAAATAAAATCCAACTTTAAGGATGACTTAAGTTATAGGTTTGCATGAATTTACTTAGTACTGACAAAATTTGTATTAGTGTTGGCCACAAACAGTGACGTCACCATATTGCCTATAACCCAGTCTTGACACAAGTCTTGTGGGTGTCGTGCCATGCCAATGTTTAAGCTGAATGCTTCAGATAAGATAGATCACCGATTGAAAGTGAAAAAGGAAATTTAAAGCAACACCTTTGCTTAAAGAAGCACAGAGTCTAAGCATGAAATAAATAGTCAAACTCACCCTCGTTTCTGCTGGCAGTAAGTAACCCTTCTTAAGAGCTTTAACTAAATCGAGACTGACTTCCTTTTTCGGATCAATTATTAATCTTCCCTCAACGGGGTTAATTAGTTGCTTCTCTATTGCTTGTACCAATGGCAATATTTTTCCAGTTTCTGGTTCTTTCACAACAGTGCTGGATGGATCGACGATGCCCTGCTGTATCGCTTCTCCTAACGTTAATCTCTTTCGGTCCATGACGCTCGTTGTTATGAATGGATCGTTCAATGCACCGGTAGTTGGATTGTAAATACCGAAATTCAAAGTTTCTATGAGAGTAAAGCTCTTTTTAGGCGTCATCAGAAGACCGCTTTCAATGGCCGCGCTTAGTGTATTAAGTTTAGAGGTCTCTGTATCCAAAATGTTACCTTTTTCGGCATCCATGAGGCCCTTACGGAAAGCCTCAGGGAGTTTGATCAGCCTTTTCTTGAGATTATCTTTTATAAGCGCCGTGTCTGGATCAATGTAGCCCATAGTGGCAGCGTCTTTGATTGTAAATACTTCATTGGATTGCGGATCAGTAAATCGAGCCGTGGCGATGTTCAAATGTCCGTCTTCAATAGCTTGTTCAAACGTTAGAGGCTCACGGATGTACACGATTAAACTATTTTCGAAGATAAAGCAAAGTGGACGCGATCGTCCACTTTGATCAAAGAGTCCCTTAGCATTTTTATCAATTATGCCGTCGATGATACCTAGCTTAAGCGGCACGTATTTATTTTTGTGTGGATCTTTGATCAAAGCGGTTTCAGGGTCGATAAATTCATACTTGATGGCTTCATCTAACGTAAACTCTCTAAGTACCGGTTCTTTTGAAGTTGATGACTCTGGTACATAACGTCTAGATATTGTTTGTGACGTTAATGGTTGGATAACCGTAACAAGGAGGCCCTTATCAAAGGCAATATCTAAGCTGTATGTTTTCTTTGCTTTTGTGTCTAAAACCCTACCCTTAGTTACGTCTACATCGCCTTGTTGAATAGCAACAAGGAGAGGTTTAAACTTGTTTGTAGAACTATCTTTTACGACTGTGTGTTCAGGATTGAGAAGATTAATTTCAATAGCTTTGTTAATATCAACAAATTCGTTCGTATTAGGGTCTACAATTTTTCCGTTATCGGCTCTAAATAATCCATTCCTTATAATCTCTTCAAGACTGAGATTTTTCTTTGACGTAACTATGAGACCACGATGTTTTGCATCTAGTAAATTAATTTGATTTCCGTTCGGTAAAATATAAACACTATTATTTTCGTCTATGATACCCGAATTGATGGCTTCGTTTAATTTGACGTACTTACTGGTAGGAATGTTTTTAACAAGAGATATTTCTGGGTTAACAAGTTCATCTTCGATGGCATTCTTAAGCGATATTTTTCTTTCACTCACCGGATGAATAAATACATGTTCAGTTATTTCATACATGTTCATTGCTAGCGTCTCATATAACGTAAAACCTGCGCTTTCAATGTCAACGATCAAACCTAAGCTCATGGCCTCCGAGAGGGGTACTTGCACGTCTGATCCGGGCTCAACAAATTTACCACTTCTCCTATCAATAATTTGACTACGGCAACATTCAGCCAATGTCAACGGTTTTTCAGACTTTTTGTCAAAGTAGCAAAGATATTTAGGACTAACAATTGACCGCCTAATTGCCTCGTGCAAAGTAATTTTACGACTTGTGGCTGGATCGATAATTTTACCCGTACTATCGTCGTATAGTCCCTGGTGTAACGCACGTTGTAAACTAATAGGAGCTTTACTGTCGACAAGTAAACCGATTTCAAACGCTTTGCGAAGGCTGATTTCTTCGTTATCATTATTAATGTTTCTTATTTTGCCCGATTTGTCATCGATGACACCTGTTTCTATGGATTCCGGTAGAGTAATCTTATCCCATTTGCCTAACCTATTGTCCTGAATGTGAACCGAATGAGGATCGACTAGATTCATCTTAATTGCTTCCGCGAGTGTATATTTCTTGCCGGTTTGGGGATCCATAAAAAGTCCCGTAATTTCATTATACACGCCTTTTTCTAGAGCTTCAATCAGAGACAGTGGTTTTCGGACTTCCACTAAAATGCCTCTTTCGAAAGCTTCACGGAAGTCTACTCTTTCATCACCTAATAAAATAGTACCGGTCCTTCCGTCTACAATGCCCTTATCAACAGCGAATTCAAACGGTATAACTTTTCCACCGACATGTACTAAAGTGGATTGAGGATCTAACATACGTTTTCGGATTGCCCTATCAGTTGGAACTTTTTCTTTGCTTTGTGGGTGTAAGAATTTTCCGGTTTTAGGATCGTAGAATCCTTTGAAAACGGCCTCAGGTAAACTGAGTTTCCGTTTCGCGGGTAATATTAAGCCCCGGTCGGAGGCATCCGTAAGTGAAATTTTGTCACCTTGTATTGGGTCCCTAACTTTGCCTTCTTTCGAATCAATTATACCTTCTTGAATAGCGTCAGCTAAAGTGATCATTTCTCCTGTACTGGAATTCCTAACGGTTAAGGCTTCTGGATTAATATTACCGATTTTAATAGCATCATCCAGTGTCATCGTAGCATTTTGAATAGTAAGGAGACCTGTTTCTGGGTCATAGAAACCTTGAACTAAACCTTCCTGTAAAGTCCATGGCTTCTTATCGCTTAACAAATAGCCTTTTTCACTAGCTTCCTTAAGATTGTAAAGTGGAGCAGTGATCACGCCTCGTTCTAAGTCAATGAGGCCACTTTTTACAGCTTGTTCAAATGGAATAACAGTTTCAGCTTTGTCATCTTTAATTCTTACTTCAGATGGATCAACGAGTTTGTCCTTAATGGCTTTGGCGAGGGTCATAGTTTCACCAGACTTAGGATTTAATATTTTGCATGTATCTGGAGAATAATAACCTAATTCAATAACATCGAATAGCGAAAAAGTAATATCTTTTGTAGCTATTAAACCCTTGTTTAATGCATCATCTAATGGAATGTATTTACCAGTCTTTTTGTCCTTAATTCTACCAGTTTCTGGGTTTATTAGATTTGTGTCAAGTGCTTCTGATAGCGGTACAAACTTATCTGAAGCAGTATCTTTAATTTCTGAAATAGTTGGGTGTACGATGTTTCTGTCAACAGCATCCGTAATAGTGACAAGTTGCTCCGTAACATTATCTTTGATTCTTCCAGATTTCGGTTCATACATATCCTTGACAATTACTGCTTCAATAGAAATAGGTCTTCTTATAATCGTTATGAATCCGCGTTGAATCGCCACTGACACTTCAATTGTTTCGTGGGTTTCTACTATTGTTATTATACCCTTATGTATCTCTATTATACCACGCTCAATAGCATCGGAAAACGATATATTTTCATTTGTTCGTGGAACTTTAATTAGTAGGGATTCTTGGTCTATTATTCCCTTTTGAACAGCTTCTCCAATAGGCACTAGCTCACCAGTAATGTCCTTGATTTCTCCAGTTTTAGGGTTGTACCGTCCTTGTTCTAATGCTGACTCAATGGATACTTGCTCTGGAAGTGATATATCTTCCGGTTTTTCAACTATCCACCCAACTTGAACGCATTCCAAGAATGATACACGTTTTCCAGTCTTAGGGTTAACCATGTAGCCAGTAGATTTGTCAATAATAGGCCTTGCAATCGCTTCATCAAATGTAATATAATTATCAGACTTGCAGCCTAAATCTTTAACCAAAATAGAGGTGGGATCAAATATGTGTAAGCCATATACAAGTTCTTCGAATGTAATTTTAGCACCAGTTTCAGGATTTAAGAACACTTGTTTTTCTATATCATAAACACCCATTTCGGAAAGTTCCTCCGCAGTGAGCTTTTGCGAAATAGCGATGCATCGTTTCGGTTTAGATTCCCTAACAATAACGCAATTTTTAGATATAACATCAACTGGAGTAAATCTACTGATTTGTTCCTGTTCTAGAGAGTCTTGTACAGTTAACGGCATCTCAACTCCGTTAATTATTATACGACATACTTTGGGCTCAATTTTTCCTTGTACAATCGCATCTATAAGAGCAATATTTTCCCACAGTATTTCCACCGGTCGCTGTAGTTCCTTAGTGACGTTTTGTTCTGTAATCTCTTCAATGGCTCTTAAAGGTTGTTTTTCAGCATCGATGAGAAGCGCAGACATAACTTTTGCATCGTCACTTGGGATTTTATCCTTCGCACTTGGCTCTGTTACCGTAATTAAAATATCATTAGGTTTTTGTGATTTTGAATCAGGGGTTGCATCCGTTGGAATTTGGTGCTTAGGAATGTCCTCAGGTATTCTACTAAGCGAAGTGTCGGAAACTGCTTGTGAATCTTTCGGAACCTGAGAAATAATTTCGTCGTGCCTTTGACTTCTTTCAGGCGACATTTTAGACTGTTTAGTTTCCTCCTTTGGTAGCGATTTTTCTGTTTTGGAATCAATCGCTCCTTTTACTGCGTCTACTACCATTGACGCTGCAACTATCGGTGCACCTACAACAGCTACTAGACCTAACTTAGCAGCATCAACGAAACTCATACTACGACCAGACTTATCTTTAATCTCGCCAGTTTTTTCGTTAAATATGCCTTTGTTTGCCGCTTCTCTTAGTGTAATTTCCCTACCTGTTTCAGGTTCAAGGATTTTCACAGTTTCAGGAGAAACGATTCCTTTCTTGACAGCTGTAAGAACATCATCAGCGACTCCAGTTGATGTCGCAGTTACGGTATTTGTATTGGGATCGTATGTTATTCCTTTTGAAACATCTACAGGTGTAGCAATACTCTCAGAATCGATTTTTTTAACTTGTTCAGGCGTAAGTTCACGTGAAACTTTGTCCCCTGCTTTTATATCTTTAGTTGATGGAACAGACGATGGCTCGCTTCTATCTTTTGTGAATGACGTTTTGTGAACGTCATCTGAAATGTCTGACGGTTTGTCTTCTATGTAAGCTTTATCGACTTGATCTGGTGATATTCTCGATTTCTGGCTTTCAATCGTGGTTTCAATAACACGATGGGGTTCTCTTAATTCCTCCGTTACAATTTGATATGAAGTGGACTCGTTTTGAGTTACTTCGATTGTTGTAATTTTAGAAGCTTTCGTAGTAACGACCGTGCTAGTATGTTCAGAAATAGATTCGATCGGTGAAGACGTGGTGACCGTTTTAACGATGGTTGTAATTTCTTCAACGTTAGGAGAAGTTTGGCGTATTTCTTGTGTTGTCGGGGTGCTTACAATAGCAACACTTGAATGTGTTGTAGTATCCGACGCTTTTGGTTTAACCTTGGTTTCTGTATATCCGATTTTATCATCAGCGATTTTCTCTTCCTGTGTAAACTGCTCATACTCTTTAGATTCAGTTGGACTCAACTCAGTTATCACAACTGACGATGTAGGTTTTTCATCCGGTCGTGAAGTAGTTACTGTAGTAATATATTTCGTTTCGGAAACGATAGTTGTGCTCTCATGCGATACTGGTTGTTCATCAGAAACATCATGTGATATTGGCGTTTTTTGTTTCAGATCTTGCGATACCACGTCTTTGGGTGTTTTAGGCTTTTGTTCAGATACGTCTCTCTCTTTAGATTTCGGTGTTTTATCTTCTTTCAAAATAACAGGTGGCTTACGAGAATCAGTAGTTACAATTAATTCTTCTGACACTGCTTTTTCTGTCATGCCTACTATTTCAAAAGGCTGTTTTTGTTGCGATTCGGACAACTTTCCAACAAAGGAATGATCACTAGATTTATCTGTTGTTTTCATCACTGAATCATTTTTGTTAACTTCTTCAGGTTTGATACCTTCTTGTTGTTTAGGCTTCATTATTTTACTTGTTATCACTTTTGCGCCTTGAACAACAGCCATTCCTGCCAGCACTGGTGCAGCAACTACAGCGACTAGGCCCATTTTAGCAGCTTTTTTAATGTCAATCGACTTACCTGTGTCTGGTTCTTTTAATTTCCCGCTCTTTTTATCTATAAGGCCTGTGTTCAGAGCTTCTTGAAGTGTTACTGGTTGACTAGCTCCTACGTTATAAATTACCGATTGAGGATCAATTATTTTTCTTTCCAATGCTTCCTTGAAAGTAACCACTTTATTAGGTGATTTTGGATCCCTAAACTTCTGTGTTTTATCGTCAAACAAAAGTTCAAATGCTTCATTTAGATCAAGCATTTCTAATTCTTTCTTTGTTGTAAGTAATGCCGATGCAGGTGTGATTTCCGTATTCAGCACGCCCGCATTAACAGCTTCCGTAATTGACAATGTTTCTCCAGTATTAGGATGCGTGAAAGTACCTGTTTTAATATCAATGTAACCAAGGTTGAGAGCGTCATCGAAATTAATATTCGTGTCACTAGTAATAACATGTTCCCTATTTGTTTGTTCTTCTCTTATAATGCCTTTTTGACGAGCTTCTTCTATGGGAATTATCTCTCCAGTTTTTGTATTTTGTACCTCATTTGTGTTTACGAGAACATAATCTGCTAGAAGTTCTACCATCTTTGTTGTTATAGTGTGTTCAGATGAAAAAGTCTCAGTTATCGTTGTAACGACACCGCTTATTTCTGCAATCTCTTTGTCGAGTTTGATTGCTACTAAGCCTTGCTCCAATGCTTTATCTAAAAGAATTTTCTTTTTCGTATTCGGGTCAGTGAATGTGCCCTCTTTGAGGTTGACGAGACTTTGATTTAGTGCATCTTCTAAAGTAAGTGTGGATGACGACTGAGGGAATGGAACACCCATTATCAAATTGTTATCAATAGCTTCACCTATTGTCATTGATTTGCCGGTGAGTGGATGTGTGAATTCTCCTGTTTGTGGATTGATAAGATTTCGATTTAGAGCGACGGTTAACGTCATACCTGCAGGAGGGATATCGTTAACTCCCTCAGCTGTCGTGTTTTCGGGTAGTAAATTATAATTAACCGCCGTAACAAGGTCTATTGGGCCTGTACTAGTCTTTATAATATTTTTATCACTGTCCACGATATTCCTTTCAATAGCTTCAGCAAGGCTCATGCTTCTTCCAGGGGACAAAGTTATAACGGACAAAGGATCAACGATATCACAAATAATAGCTTCTTTTAATGTCAAATGGTTGCCGGTTTCTGGATGTATTATTTTACCTGTAGTCGGTTCATATAAACCTTGTTTCATAATTTCTGATATAGTAAGACTTCTGAATAAGGGAATCAATACTTCATCTTGGCCTTCCGCATCCAAGACTCCCCTGTTAATAGCTTCATCAATGTTCAATACTTCACCATGTACTGGATCAACAATAGTTCCCTGGCTGTTGTCAACTAGCCCACATTCGATAGCCTTTTCCAAAGTCAAAGGAGATCCATCTTTATCTTTATATAATTTGATAGATTCCAAAACTTTCGCAGTTTCTTTGTTTATTAAACCCTTTTCTATCGCTTCTTGTGGGGATACTACGCGCTTTCTAAGTTTTTGTAAAACAAGTGGTTTCGTATCAGTAGGCACTCCTGACACTTGTTTAGCAATATCTGCGTTAAATTTAGGTGTTTTGCTAATACTGACCTTAGTCAAATCAATTATTTTTGTATCTATTTCTTTTTCGGCAAATTCACTATCAGTAATGATCTTGCGATTGTCAGCTGAAAGACTATTTTGTATAGATTCCACAGTTATGAAACCTTCCGAAACAGCAGCTCCTACAGACAGGGGTTTAGTTGTTGTTTGAGAATATGAAATGGTAGCCGGTGACTTTATAGTCGATGCATTTTCCTCAGGACTTTCCCTCAAGGATTGTTTGTATTTATCATAAGTAACTGGATCCACAAGCCCTCGGGTAAATGCTTCGTCCATAGTCAACTTTTCACCTGTCTGTGGGTCTACAACGGTAGTTTTCATAAACTTAGAAATTGTAATTATACTTCGGTTGGATGTTGTTTGTTCAGAACTCGTACGTACAAGTGTGTCACTGTCGGGAGTTTTATCTCTGATGGAATCCTCATATTTTTTGTAAGTATCTGGATCAACGAGGCCCCTTTCATAAGCCACTTCCATGGGCAGCTCTTCCCCAGTGTTTGGATCTATGACCATATTACTTTTAATTAGCTGGATAATTTTAGTAGCCGCTACAAGAGGAGCACCTACAACAGCTACAAGACCTACTTTGGCTGCGTCTGCTAGGCTTATCTTCTTGCCTGACTTATCAGTATATTCACCTGAATCTTCATTAACGATACCTCTGTCTAAAGCCTGTTTTAGAGGAATTAATTTGCCAGTTTTAGGATCGATGACTTTAACCGCGTTTGGTGACACTGCTCCCCGATCGACGGCTTCAATGATATTCTCTGAAACACCTGAAGTTGTTGATATAACTAATGCTGTAGATGGGTCAAAGATGACTCCCGGTTTAACTTGTACAGGTTCTAAAGCAGTTTGTTCTTCGGAAAACCTTTTTTCCACCGGCATGTCCTGAACTTCGGATATTTCCATTTTGTCTGGCATCCCAGCGATGGATGTAATAGTAATAACCTTATGCGTAGAAATAGTTGTTGATAAATATACGAAAGTTATAAATTTGCGTTCGATGGATTCTTTCATAGTTAAAGTGTAAGTTTTGGGTCCCGGAATGTTTTGTGTATATTTATAATGACCTGTATTATCCAATATGTGCAAGTCTATAGCTTTGTTCAACGTAACTTCTTTTTTAGTTTTCTGATCTACTACTTTGGCAGATTCGGGATTTATAACATTGAGATCTAACGCTTCTTTTAGGTCTAGAACCCTATCAGTGCCTGGAATTATAAATAAGCCTGTAGAAGGATCAAAAAGATTCTGTTGGATTGCTTCCTTTAATGTCCAACCACCATTTGGCAGTTCAATTGTATTTTTCTTAATAGTTAAGGATGTTACCGAAGGTTCGTTTACAATCGATTTCGACGTGACAGTCGCAAACTCACGGGTAACATCTTCCCGGGGTCTTATTGTCTCACGAACGACATAATCAGGGCTTTTGACCGTTTCGGGCCTGTTGTCATGTTGTAATTTACTTTCCGGACTAGGAGGAAGATCTTTGATGAAAGATTTTTTAGTTATTTTAAGTTCTACTACCTGACCTGGAACTAATTCCCGTTTAGTCACGCGATCTGATATCCTAGCAATTCTGGGTTCATCTTTTTCAACACCTAGCAAACCTTCATCTAAGGCTTGTTGTATCGGGAACACCGTTCCCGTTGTAGGATCGGTGAATGTTTGGGTACTTTCATCGATTAGTCCCATTCGTACTGCTTCCGCAAAGGTGATAATAGTATCTGATCGTCGCGACGTGTTAGTATTAGAGACCGTGACATATCTTTTAACAGTTTTCGTAACCGTTTGCAAGGTGAGTGTAATATTTAAAAGGGAATTTAACAACGCAGCGCCCTCGGGAGTAATCATGTTGATCTCTACAGCTTTATTAAATGGAATAGGTTTCCTTGTAGCCGCATCTAATAAGTGACCTGTTTTAGGGTCCAGAATATTTTTGAACACCGCATCTAAAACAGATAGTTCTTTATCATTTTCGAAAATTCCTATCTTACGATTGAACATTTCTAGTACCTCGGGGCGAACTATTGAAACTTTTGTACAATCTTCTAAATATACAAAATCACCGCTTTCTGATTTAAGGAAAGTTTCACCGTTGACATACTTTATATTACCTTTGCTTAAAGCTGTGTTAAAGGAAACAAATTCACCCGTTTTAGGGTCCCTAAAACCATCAATGTCGAAAATAGACCGTTGCGAGACTGATGTGATAAGACCACGGTCTACTGCTTCTGGAATGGTACACAGTTCTCCTGTTAAATTATCGCGGAACTTGTTATCAGTAAGAATAATTCTAGCACCTAAAGCCTCGGATAATGTAAGGAGCTGGCCAGTTGTAGTGTCGGTTATACATTTTACACTATCACTATCCAACACACCGGCGGATATTGCCTCCAAAATGTTCAGAGGCGTTCGACTCGTTGGAGATAATATTTTGCCGTCATTTGTCATCAAGTTATTATCACAAATATCTTTTAATGTCATGGGTTTACAAATATATCGTTTAATTGCAGCATCTTTGAAAGTTAATTTTTCTTTTGTAACATTGTGTACGTATTTAGAATGTTTTGTGTTTATTATATTCTTTTCGATCGCTTCTGTTAGTGTTATTTTAATATCATTTTTAGCGTCTACGATTTCCCTAACGTTCGGGTTGATTAATTCGTTTTTGATAGCGACGTCTAATTGGAACCTATCACCGGAATTCCTGTCCAGAATCCAACCAGTGTTGTCAACTAAATCTTGACTTATCGCGTCGGATAGAGACAGAGCGCTAGATTTTATTTTGATAATCTCATTGTAGATCAGATAACCTCTTTGGTAAGCTTCAGCTATCGTTATATATGTGCCGTTTGGCAATTGGTAGAGACCTCTTTGTAAATCAACTTGACCGCGATTTAGAGCGTCCGAAATACTCATTCCTTGTGTTGTAGGTTTTTCTCCTTCTACAGTCACCTTGATTCTCTTCTCTGCTGGATCTGTGAGTCCTTGTTCAGCATCGTATAGTTCCCTTTGGATGGCTTCCAGCAATGTTACTTCATTTCCGTCTTCAGTCATTCCACAGGGACCTGTTAGTCTTGCAGCAAGTTTTGGGTCGATGAGTCCTTCTTTCGCTGCTTGTTCTATTGTCATAGTTTGTCTCGTTTCTGGAGAAGAAAGCAATCTTCCCGTTCGGACGTCTAATATCCTCATACTAATAGCTTGACCGACGGTCAAGATTTCTCGAGTTTCGGGATGGACTATACCTCTGGATTCGATAATATTTGGACCTTCATACATTTTATGGACCCGTTTGAGATTCCTGATGTCAGGTCTGTCGTCATCGCCAACGACTGTCTTTGTTGCATAGTTAGGCGAACTTAATTTGCCATTGGCCATCGATTTAATTGGTGCGTGGCCATCAAGTTCTGTTGTGTGTGACGTCCTGACGTATCTGCGTGAATTAGTGGGAAATCACAATTAATATAATTGAAAAGTAGATCTTAACTAGTTTTACGAGCAAGATTTTGGATTCGATATACATCTAAACTAATATACTTACTTTTCAGAGGTAAAGTGTGTTGTGTAAGTGTGTTCGGTGGTCGCCAGGTCCTGCATATTAAACTCCTGTCTGAAGGAGCGCGCTGAGCGCGGCGCCATGGCCTCCACCAGACGCTGGAAAAAATAATAAATACATTAATTACACATACATTACACATTTTTAATGGTTAACTATTAAAGTATACTAATTATAAACAACTATGCACGTTACACAGTACATATTTTCTATGTCTCGCTAAAATACCTTAAAGAATATGTCGAAGAGTAATTATGGGTTACGAAATTTTTATTTTAAAACTTATAAAATTATTAAATATTGATAGCAACAGTATTATGTAAAAAACGGTATAAAACGAGTACTGCGAGTGTGGTTTTAAAATATTTGTTACTTTAACACAAAGTACAATCAAAGTAAAGGTTTTAAATAAAAAAAGTCTTGTCATCACAAAATCCTGTATAGGGATTTGACCAATTTTTTCGAAAATATGTCAAATGTAGCATATATTCAGTTTCATAATCGTTATAAATTTTATTGGCAGGTCTGAAGTTCTACTCGAGCTAGATCTCGACAAAACTCGCGAGACCCGGATCCCCTGATTACATATCGATGGTATTATTCGATTCTAGGTATTACGTAATAAAAATCACTGGAAATCGATTAGTTCAACGGTATACATTGCAGATTGGTGGCATGTTTTACAAATAAGGCTATAGGAACCCGGTCGAGTAGGCGTAAAGGTGCGGCCGCATGGCATGCACCTACGTAGATGCATTCAATATTTTATGCATTTTCGCAGTACATATATTGAACATGAAGGATAAGTAAAGGCGCGGGCACATTATACACGACATGACTTTTCTAAAATATTTTTATATCATCTATCTCTTCTATATTTAAAAATGATTGTTTGCCTGTATGTCATCGATGAACTCAAAACCTACTGTACCGATTATTATGAAAATTGGTATATATATGTATTTTTCCACGAAGAAGGTTTGTACAATATGCTCATTGATGCCA
>DWRA01001649.1:0-16233 GCA_018250295.1 Spathilepia clonius
AATTTAAATCTTTCGGTGGGCAAAAATTGTTTAGATTAATTATTATTGATAACAGAATATGTACTCGTACGCACCTACGTATAATATCCACTTGAAATGAAAAGAAATTATTAGGTACCCTATGGACTAGAGTTCAACCCCCCGACGTACAGTCCAGACTACACCGCCTTGATTCGATACTTCAGTATTTTGCTACGGGAATTAATTTTCCTGATTTTTTTACTATATAAACTAATCACTATTAGTCGTCGACACATTACTTTGTCAATGTTGGGCATGGGTCTCCTCTCAGAGCGAGTGGGGATTAGGCGATCCACCTTGCTGGCCAAGTGCGAATTGGCAGACTTCGTATAACTTTGAGAACCTTTTTAGAACTCTCAGGCGTGTAGGTTTCCTCGCAATTTTTTCTTTCAACTTTAAAACAAGTGAAAATCACGCACACGCACATTATTTTGATAAATAAGTGGTCTAGTATTCGAACCCCGGACTTTTTAAAAGAGGCCGAGTTTCACCCACTGAGCTATCATTACTTAATTTGTCTCTACTTAATATATAACAATTATGTAACCCCTGGCTGAGTATAGTTCAATCAATCAACCAGTACAAACGCAAAGAACTAATAAGGGGTAAATTTATTCAATCTACAATAAACCTGCAATGTCCCTAATCAAAATTAGGTATATGTTTTACTTTGATGTGACAGCCAGTAACCGGCATTGACAGTACTTGATAGACAAGTGTATGGATGTCCGTATTAGTATATAATTTAATTACTAAAGTACATAGTAGATACTTCTACATTGCATATTATACGTACATGGCCGTGTGAGCTGTGTGTGAATTAGAATTCATATTAAGAGTTAACAGAATGAGTGACTAGATGATATTATTCACTTACCAAGACCTTTGCTTGCCTCTTCGATCCACCGTATTTACGCTCATAGTAACTCATGCTGTACAATTTACATCTCACTCACAATAAACTCAATTCTTCACTGAAACGTCTGCACGCATGTGCCCTTTATCAATTGCGCTGACACTAGTAACTTTCCGTTTATTACATTAGGAAGAAACAAGAATCCAACATTGCGAGAAAGGCCTTCCTTTGTTACTTATTTCATGTTAAAAACTGAAAATTTGTTGTTAATTAAAATTGCTTGACATGATTAAAATACGTTTTAATTTACTAGACGTGGGATAGAAATAGCATATCGTATGATACCGGCAGTTATTTCTTTTACTTTATTAATTACTATAAAATAACATTGCAGTAACAAAATACTAATCGCCATTCTCGGGCCACGTACAGTATCTGCTAAACAGAGTAGAAACAGATATGCGATAAACGATAATTCAGAAATCAACAAGTTTGATATCATTATCGATAAGTAATGCCAACTACACCCGCTTCAATTACCAATAGTGTTATGATTAGCCGCGCTAAAAAAATATTTAAAACTTCAATTTACATTTATTATTAACGGAATAGGTATAAAATAAGAAATATACGTAGGTACATAATCTAAACGTAGGTACATTGAAAAACGTGTTGTTTGAAATTGTATCGCTTGCAAAGAATAAAAAAATATATATTTTGATTTTATTTACCTATATGGCTTTCGACGAGACTTTCAAATAGGCTCCTGTCTATCCTGGAGGAGTCCTTGTGTTAAAAGCGAACAACCATTGACGACGCTGACAAACATACTTAGTTTCATTAGAACAGCAACAATGAAGAATTATACAAAAGAATCCAATATTCATTCCTTCTGACGTGAGGACAAATCTAACTTCTTATAAACTTCGAAATCCAACCAGCCGATTATACCTCAGATGGTGGTATTTAAGGTGGTAGAACCCATTGTGGTACGACTCCAGCGGCACCACCGCCACTCCTATTTCTGCCAATAATAGCAGTGTTAAGCGCTGCTCTCTTCTGGTTTGAAGGGTGTGGTAAGGGAGACTTACTTATCGAGGCATTCCAACTTAGTCCTCAGGGGTAGAAACGCACCTGTGCTCGACCTCAGGTAGGATTCTAGTCTTATCTGGGGTAGATTAAAGATGTCCATGGGCGGCAGATGCCACTTACCATCAGGTGGACTGCATGCTCGTTTGCTACTACATCAAATAAAAAAATAAAAAGATGATTGCAAATAAATATACATACATACACATTCTGATTATATATCACACATCCGAAAAACGTAACCCTCATTTATAAATATGAAATGAGATTTTAACAGATGTGACTCACCGTCGTAAACTGTAAATTGGCAATAAATAAGATCTATCTGAATACCTATTGTGCATCTCTAAGTCATTGGTTTACTAAAATATTTTATAGTAAAGCTGACCACACACTGGCTACTATCGCGTGACCGATAGTTGCATCTTGTGACCAGTTTAAGCCACTGCTACCCAAGTATCCAATTCATTGTTTGAACTACCGACGAACAGTACCTACATGTTGTCCTGAATTTCTGGAATCTGCCACCGATCTATCGGCTACACATCTACGGGTACAGATGTAAATAGACTAGTAAATAGCTGCAGAACAACTTTTAAGATGCTATTTGCGTTAACCAATACTTATATTTTATTTTATGGCATTAAAATAAGTGTTTAGAATGAGTCATTCAGTTTATAAATATATAATTTGTAACAAAAAATTGTCTACAGCGCCACCTAGAGGAACTGTGAATCATATCTACGAAAGTATGGTAGTCGTTTTCTCCAAAATTCAATAATATAATTCAAAATTCAATAATATAATATACTTCAACAATTCAACAATATTTAATTATAATGCGAAAATTTTGAGCTGAATCGATAAAAACTTTGCAGAAAATTTTGAATAGAATGGCTCTATCAAGATAGATTTCTAATTATAAAAATTACATTCGCGGCAAAATTATCAATTTCAAATGTATAGAAAGGTTTATTAATGTGTAAAGTAAAAGTAATGCATTTTGCAACCAGTCGAATTTAAAGTCTACAATTCTAGTCTCAGAACAATGGTGATTTTAATGTATCTCTGTTCTTTCTTATTCAAGATGGTATTTAAAAGATTAGCATTACCAGGACCTTCTACTGCGATTGGTAAGAAAACCCACCAATTTCATATAAAGATCGAAACGACATTATAAACAAAATGGCCAGATGTTTACAAGCCAAAAAATGAAAATAATTTTTACGGATACATTAACCACTATGGTTATATATGAAATAAAAAACGAGTTAATTGATCTAAAAAAAATTTATTCATGAATGAGGCGACTATGTGCACATTGAAAACACTTGTTTTTACAAGATCACTTGTACATTATTTACAACACCCGCGTTTTAATCAGTTTCTTCCCGGCACTCAATTTGCCATAATTAGCATCATTCACTTACATAGACACTGTACATAAGTAGTTTGTACAACTTATGAGTAAACATAATTTCTAAAAATCTAAAAGAATAAAACAATAATGGAAATATTGTTGATCATAATACTTATACGGATAGTGGTATAAGATGTTAATCTCTTAAAGTTAATACCTATCGTCTAAGACATAAATAAAGACAATAATATAAGAATTAGAACTTTTCTTAACCTAATGACTGGTACGAGTCGTTCAGCCATGAGTTTACATCTAACATCGATAACTTTCTGCAGCTCTGGCACGTAAAGTTATGACTAAATGTGATAAGTAGATAATAAGGAAGTCTGGTAGCACAACACAAACCAACATTTAGAACTAGGCTACGATAAACGATCGGAATACAAGCATGTGACTACTCTAATATGCTAGTACAGAAGAATGCTAGTACAGAATCTAACTGTCGGATTAATATGAATACTCAAGCGAGCTCCAAATGCGGTCAAGAGTGAATAGTAAACATTGAAAAGGGGGCGGGACCGCACCAAGCGCACCCGCACTACTGACTTCTAGACCATCATTTACGTACATTTGATACATAAACATGTATCAACAACACACATACTTATAAACGTGGCTTACTATATAAAGTAAATTACAATCCCATACAACAAATACGATAATCAACACTCGGTAAATTAAAGTAGAAATATAAATTCATGCGCTCAAAGCACGAAATCTAAATAGTACGACTCTAATATAGTACCAAAATCGTCACACACATTGGGAAAATATCAAAAATTACATACATCAATATTGTAAAAAAAATACTAACAAAAAACTCGCAATTGAAAAATAATATTTACAAATTAAAGTTATTTTTTATTTCCAACAGTCGGAATCTCAAATACAAAATTATTTCTTAATATATTCATAACACGTAATAGTATAAATTAAAACAAATCACAGTAACAAGGTAATGATCAACCTAATTATTGAAATGTGATGATTTTAGATTGTGCGCAAAAAATACATTTAATAAATCCCAAAAACATCAAAACAAATACGTACATTTGTTCAAAGAGACACTACACATCAAATGAGTTTCACTAACTTTGTATAACCCATGCATCCGCGACAATTTTTCCGTGAGTAATATCAATGTTAAAGTTCTACTAACTAATAGTAGTACTTTCAACCATATCACTCGCACTCAACACTTTTATACCCTTAAAAAGTATCGAACAACGTGTGTTGTCGGAAGACAATCATATCTAGTGATCTTGTTGTTTTAAATCGTGTATGGGTATTTGACTATTTAACTTTTCAATTACACATGACAAGACAACATTTTCGAAGTCTTAGTAGTCTAGATGAATAATTCTGACGATACCTTTATCTAAAACGTAGATAAAAGATGGTGTTTTTCTGCAGTGTCTCAAAAAAACATTTATGACACAATTTGACAAATTTTAAAAAGCGAATTATTTTTTACAACGGAAATGACAATTTTTTAATAAATAATCATTCCCAGACAAACATTTATAAAATCAGTAATTGATTTTAAATTTTATGAATACTAATAATTAACTTTCCATGCAAATTATGAATTAAATTGATACATTAAACATTTTTAATATTGACTATTACAATTTTATCCAATATTTTTTATTTATAAAATCAATTAAAGATAACGTTAATGCATGAACTTATTAAAAAAATGAAATGAAATTATATTTAAAATGTCCCAATAGTATTAATATAGAAATTCAATCGAAGGTAAATTAAATTATTATTTGGATTGATTGATTTTATGTCTTAGAAAAATAGTCAAATACACCATTTATGAAGAAAAGAATTACAACATGACGCACGTAATCTCACACGTAACTCTACGTACTAACGTTGAATATTATATTCGATATTATATATCAGATTCGAGTTGAATTATATATACAACAGCAAACTTTAAACACATCAATATAATTATTTAATAATAGACATCAATAATAACATTAGTTATCGCAATCGTCATTTCTTTATTTAATAAGACATATCCGTTTATTATTGTTTAGTATTTTGCATGTTTCAGTAGTATTTCGCGACGTGTAATTCTTCGGTTAAAACAATGTGATTAATGATAGAACAAAGTATTAAACAACGTTTATACCATGTAAGTTTCAAAGAATAATACAGTGGAAAAGATATTAAAATATCAATTTATATGAAACGTTTCAACGAGAGTAGTAGGTCACCAATATGTTATTTACAAAGCCTAACAATATATCGAAATATTTTAATTACTTTGAAACCAATCACAAATATGTATTAAACCATTCGAACCACGTCATGGATTAGATTTCTCCGAGAATATATGCGCTTAATTATTTCGCGGCTAGCAGCACAGCCTGAAAATTATATAGACTAGTCCTTTCAAGTGCCTACTCACATTAGTATGGAGTACGTCGACAATTAGGTGGCAGATCGTTGGCTTTTTGAAATGAAATTCAAGAGATCATTTCCGGCGTTTAGGTAATTACCATTGTTTATCTAAATCCTGTTAGACTTCGTGTCGTCAGCGACGGTAGCGAGGTCGCGAGCAGCAGCCCCGCCGGGCTCCGAGCAAGGCTTACATTTAATTGCCACAGAGAATGACAATACCTACTGATATTTACAAATCTGCAACTTAAGCATAGTGCTTAACGGCTTAGTATAAGTTTATACTCATTTTAAAACACTGTTTACATCTGTGTTAGTGCATGCAACGTCTATGACTATATACACGAAATATTATCGTATTTACGCTACGATTTATAAAATAATATTCAAAATGACTACATTACAATTAAGCTCTAATTTGGGGTTCGTCAATTACACTACTCGACCGCAAACAATATCGATTCGTAGCGTTTTCACCGCTGTCACGTGTTCTTCGAGAACTTCGCTCGCACTTACGTACATTATTAAAGTTATATTATATTAATATTGTTATTAACAGCTATGTATTTACAATCGTTACTTGCTCAGAGCCCGCGCTGAATGTGGTCGTAATCACAAAATATTTTACAAGGAATAATACTTCATTATCAAAGTAGACATTTATAATATTTATAAAATCAGAATAAATGGAGCGCTAAAACACCGAATTTGTACAAGATAATACAATGAAAACAATCTGCATATTAAAATGTTTCAAAAACAATGGTAAGTATAAGTTGGACAAATTGTTGGTGTTCACAAATGTAAGCACAAAACAAATTTGATAGGACAGTCTCACTTAAAATAACAACATATGGATCAATATATATATATATTAAAAACGAATAATTTATACATTACTACACAAATCTATGTACACAAGTTACTATGACTTCCGTTGTCGGTAATATTAGTTTATAATAAATATTATGAGTTATTTGTAATTTATGGTAACATATGGTTATGTTTGAAACGTGATATTTTACAAAAGATTTCATGGATTCTAGTAATTATAAGCCCACAGTAAAATAAGACAACTAAAAGTTGTGCAAGTTTACTTTAACACAAAATAAACTTACACAGATCAAATTAAATTTAAAAATCGGATGCAAACGATGGCATTTTTTAAAGTATTGATCATTTCCACAATTTTATACTTTATTTTGTAAAAGAAACAAAACAGTACGTCTACCGCGTCGGAAACTACACCGATGAAGAAAAACGATTCAATATTTCATCTAAATTAAAGATCTATATTTTTTATTATAACTGAGAATAAATAAACAAACCTTAAAATATTTCATAGTTGCCCCTAAAATTTCGTCTAGTACCAGTAGTTTGGTTGTTGGTCCGGCGGATCGGATCATTATACAATTCCAAAATACCGTTTAGCAATAACATAATCAGTTCTCCTAAAAGAAAACTTTTATTGTTACTTTGGTTGAACTAAGAATTTAACGACAATTTTATTTTAAAATTGGAAACGATCTATATTTGATTTTAAAATTGGATCAGATTCCTTTTAAGAAACAGATTTTAGTTTACATGAACATTAAGTGTAGGTGTTCTAGCAGTTTTAGATCAACGATTTATTTCGTTACCATCTCAGAAATCAAGCAAAACGGTATGACATGAGCTATATGGAGCATTGTTGAAAACTTATTTATCAGCAGTGCAAATTACTATATCGTATTCACGAGCCGTCGAAAGACAAATAGCACTTTCATTGACATTTTTCAATTTCGTTACCAGTATGAAAACACGCGACGAACAGATAACCTCCTTCCTTTCTGTTAGCGAATAGTCAAATCGTTATATAGACTAATTCGTTTGTGAAAATTGTACGGTATGGTCACTTTTACATGCAATCGAAAATATTTCGATGGGTCGAGAAATTTGAAACAAAATTGGTAAAAAGTAAGTGAACACGAAAAGTGATATTAGAAAATAATCATTAATACAATATATTTGAAAAAATTGAATGCAACTGTATCCAGTCACAGTTCAGACATTTTTACATACTTTTTGACCTTATCCCTTATATCAGAGAAAGCGCTTTGCTAGTACGGCACGGTGAATACATTATAGTACTAAAACAGAAGTTCTAAGGCTGATAAATATCAAAGTTGTAAAATTCGAACGGAGTTTTGTAAATATGTAAATTTTGTATAACAGACGTTAATAAATAAAAGAAAGCTTACGAATACCAATTTATTTATGGAATGTTTCTCTGTTTAGTGATTGGTGGTCGGATTAAAATTTTTACTTTTAATAAATGCTCGTGTTTATAATTTTAGTTAGAAACACTAGTTATTTAAATGCCGAACTCTGTTTAACAAAGATGAAACCGAATAGTTCAAAAGTTGCACGATCCCAATTCTTTACTGAATATCAACATTAGTAATGGGGTATTACGAGCCAAGTTAGAAAGCATATAAAATTACGCTTTTAAAACATATTTTCTAAAAAGTAAACAAGGAATATCGATTTTCATTAGTAATAATCAGTATACATTTTGTAACTCAATTTTGAAATGACGAATTACAAATCGTTTTAGAGCACTTTAGGGTTTTAAAAAATTTGATTTTTTTACTGGTTAATTAAAAATCATTAAAACGTTTCCCAGCCGTAATACCCCATTAACACAGTCGAGATCTAACGAGAAATTTTGTAAGGAATCGGTCTACTCGTATGGTCAGGATGGATAGGCATTTCACTTATGCAAGATGAATAACGTGCACATATGCAACGTCTATTAAACAACATCTCTATTCACTTACTTTTAATATTACAATGAGACTTTCTACGACAAAGCAAATTCAAAGCACACAGCTTCAACTTTGGGGCTGACTTATAGATGTAATAAAGTGACCAGTTACGTTCAAACTGAATACCTCTTACGAGTACATTGCATAAATGGGTTAGATTCGGTTCTTAGAAATCTTTTAGAAATGAATTGTCACCTACTATAACGGTGAAGGAAACATCGTTAGGAAACCAACACATCCGAGTGCTCTTTGAAAAGGTCTCAAAAATGTGTGAAGTGTACCAATTCGGACTGTGGCCCCTCTGAGAGGAGACCCGTGCCCACGAGTGGGACAGTAATGGATTGACGAGATTCGGGTCTTTAATAAAGAGACTGGGATGACGATAAATAATAGACGACAAAAAATTACACTAAAGTGAGTGGAACCGAATGAAACAAGGATTGACCAGTTTTGAAAAGGTATCAATATCGACAAACATTTGGTTAGTGACTGCGTGTTACGACTTCCTTATGACAATTATTGCAATACAAGTGATCAACACTCGCTTGGAACTAAAAAAGATCTGAGAGATACATCAAATTTAGAGGAATGGTTATAACCGTTTTTAATCAAGCAACCATATCGAAAGAGTGCACTAGTCCGACAGTTCCAAATCGTAAAACCAAAAAAGACAATTATTATGCTCTTTTTTGAAAGCTTGAACATATTGGGCACAAATTAAAATCAAAGAGGAACATTGATAATTAGATGTAAATGTTATTATTTCATAGACGCTATTAGTTAAGAACGTAGCATTCCTAGATCTACCGTGAAGCGAAAATTTATTTAATATAATTTTAAAACTCGCGAATTGTCGAAATGGACATGCTACGTAAAAAGTAGCTTTACACGTCTACAAGATACAATGAATTTGCGAATAAAACTGCCGAATGTGTCCTAAAGTCATATTTACAAAAGAGCTATCCCAGTATACTCCTATTTACATTATGTTACCTTTTACTCATTACGATTTAATGTCTTTGTTATTATTCAAATACATTTAATTTTTTTTTTTATAAATTTAATCGATCAAGCCCAGATTAATCAAAAATATTACCTACATTTTAATTGCGATTTTTATGTGCGAGCAAATAATTACAATTAATCATAAAAAATAAATGATTTGAATTAATAATGTATGGCATATTAATTTATTATGCAAACTGCTTATTATTGGTCGTTCGGTTTTTATAGATGTGACTATTTACAATTGTTAGTATTTGTGGCCACCGCCGTTATCCTAAAATTCGAACAACCAATACTAAGATTGTAAACAGCTTTGCTACTTTAAAAGTATCTTAATTATATACTTATATTTAGATTACTTGATAAATTCGGAAATATTATTTTTTGTTCTACCTTACAAGACGTATATTATTTTATAATAACTTAGTAAGCTTTCCATACGGCAATGAGCGACTCCAATAATTTCATTAGCTTGGTCATGTTACCAATTGTAAACGGATAAATAAATTAATACCATATTAATGTTTATAAATGTACGACTGTGAAATCGAAAAACCAACCCTAAAATATATTCATTTTAAAATTCTATTGATTATACATCTACAGCGTAAAGTAGGTTAAAACTAAAGTCATTTATAAATGTGATTAATTTGTATTATTCATGAAAGTCTACAAAAAAATAAATAGCACCATAAATAAATATAGAGTAATGATCACGCCAGAATCACGAATCTATCATTTTCAATTTCGCAGATCATCAATATACAAGTGCACAATGAAAGTAGTCGCTCAGTGTCCTACGAGCATATGTTTGCATCATTATTTACAGTGGGACAAGAATGATTTTAGAATGAGGATTACTACGAAAGTGACTGTGATGCACTTATCAACTAAGATATTCAAAACTAGGTTCACTCAACCGTGACTATACAATGAGTATTGCCAAATATTGCACAAAGTATTGAATGTTCTGCTTACACCAAAGTAAATATGCAAATAAATCAGTCCAATACAGTTCCATCGAAATTTCAAATTAGCCTTACCGATAATTACATTTGTCAAAATGATATGCAAATTGAGACAAAAATATACTTAAATATAAAAAATACACATGTATCATACAACTATATTGCTTCACACAAAGGCAAACATATAGTTACTTAATTTTACTATGCAGTAAAATACCTGCAAAAAGCTTTAATCATATGTCAATTCGATTTGTAACTGCTGAGAAATGTTTAATGGAATCGAACGTAACAAAATATCTCCCGTTAAATTCAAGATGATAAACAAGCAACGAGTTAGTTAAAGTGATAACAGTGAAAGTTAATAATGCCCTTTCTGCAAAGTAACCATGGTTATAAATCTTTGGTGGATACAAATTATTTATTGGCGCACTGAAAATGTTAATAACAAATTGTATTGATTCAAACAATGGCTGGCAGTGAATCGGCTGAACACTTTGACACTTACATAAAAACATTAAAAATACCAAACAGAAATCACTAACTGGAATTAACAGAGTATCGAAATAAGGTTGTCATTATGTTACGTTGGATCACCAAATCGGCTTTCCAACAACAACAAAATAAATACGCGTACAAAAATAGGTATTACAAATATAGATATTTAAGCATTACATATAAATAATTTTGGTCATAATGTTGCATAAATTATTCATTAATATATTCTATAAACATACAGGCAAGTATACAAGAAATTATAAAACCATAAAACGTTAATAAAGACATGCATTATTTTGAAGTCCAGCTTCAAAACGAATAAGAACATTTATTTAATTTTTAAAAGACATTAAAATGAGAAATATCTATTCAAAATACATACAGTTCTACAAAGTGAAAAGTCATCCAATATCCAGCCACATCACAAAATAATTTTCATTTGTTAAAACTAAAAAATATTATACCTTTTAGGACATAAGAAGACTGTGATGTCTATTGTGATAATACATACAAATTTATATATCAGAAATGTCCTCTGTGATAACAAAATATTATGAAATTATGTTAATGAGATTCAATATAAAGAGGCACACATAGTAAACAAAGATAACATTAACAAAAACATATAAAGATGATACTGTAATATTTTAGGATTTACTTGTGCATCACTCAATGCACAAAAGTATTTATACATCTTATAGTAACTTTAAGTTAAACATTGAGCTTCCCATTTATACAAATAAATAATATGATTAGCTACATCAATAGATAGAAGTAACATTATATTTAAAATATACAGACATTTATACTTAAAAGTTACTGTACACTGTAATTGTACGCTGACTCTAATATGGGAGAGTTCACCGTTTCGATTTTTTTTTCTTTTTTTTCCCCGGTTTATATCATCTCACTTCACAATGTTTACTAACAGCGACGGGCAAGGGCGAGGCTGGCGCGCCGTGCGCCGCCGCTTGCACGCCGCTCTGCGACGGCCCTTCGCTCGTCTCCTTCATCACGTAACCCGAACCCTGCGAGCTACGGGCTAATTTTAATCGAATAGGGGTCACTTTAGCAGTTCGCACTTTTCGCACAGCACTCGAGTTGTCGGAGCTAACGGGGGGGTCGATAGCTAACGGGTCGCGCGCAGTGGGATCGTAGTCGAAGGGGTCGACGGCCGGCTCCGGCGCCGCGGCCGCCGCGGCGACCGCACCCACGACCGCGCTCCCGCTCGCTCTCTCACCGCTCTCCTCCTCCTTTGTTCGCTTTATCTTAATTATCAACTTGGTCGCATTTTCACTTTCACTATTTATCACTCGTAACTTTTCCTTCTCTGATTTATCTTTCTTCTCTTTTTTCTTCTTTTTCTTTTCGCTTTTATTTGTTTTAGATTTCTTCGTCTTTTCGTCCTCTTCGAAATCTGCCATCACTTTACGTCGGTATTTCATACTTTCGCGACGTAGATCTTTGAAATTGGGCAAGGGCTTGCTCGTTAATCGTTTTTTCGGAGGCCGGAATTGGAATCCCGGTGGTTCCTCACTTACTTGCTGGACAACATTTGAACGTATTTTTATTTTAAGTTTTGGTGCAACGGGTGATGTGGCATTTGATGTAGTAGGCTTAGTAGATACACGCCCTCGCCTCTTATGCATTTGGCTTGAACTTCCCGCTAAAGTTGACAGTTTCATATCATCTGATGTATCAACGTCATCATTCATACTAACTTCCAAATGTCTTAGTTCTCGCGATAGACCACTAGTGGTTTTACGTTTTTTCTTTTCAATGGGTGTGTCGGTTATTTTATAATCTTCCCTTGTAGGTATACTTGTCATGGAAGCCACTGCTTTTGGAATTGTTATTACGGCCCTGCCTAAGGGCTGAGGAGCGGCTGGAGGAGGTTGTACTCCTATTGTTGAAGTATTAGCTGGGTCATCCATATTCATATCTTGTGTCCAGTATTGCCGTAATAATTCCTTTTTGCGCATACGACGCAAATTAGTAGATCCTGTCATCATAGACGACGAGGCACTACTAGCTGCACTGAATAGATTTATATTAGACTCATGCACAGGAGGAGGTGGCTGAGGAACCACTGGTTGTACTGAACTTGTTGAATAGTTGGCATCCAAAAATGGGCCCTTTATTTTAACTTTTAACTGATTTCTAGAATCTGAGAGCGAGACCTTTGGTAGTTGAGGCGTAAAAGGTTCTTTTATAGGTTCACTAACAACTGCAGCCATAGTTGCTCGTGGAGAACCAGGTCCGGGCTTGCTAGCCATCAATTCCGTATGTAGCTGCTTTTCAACTTCTTCATCTATATCCGCCAAGTGTTGTTCAGCTGTCCCACTTGCGAATGCTAACAGATGACTGTGTATAGAACCGCCGGGAGCAGGAGGAGGCTTTTCGAAAGAATACGTTCGCATATCTACGGGTCCTGGTAAAACTGGTCTGACATCTGAAAAACCAGTAGCACGATCTGAAGAAGTATTATTTGTTGGAGATTGTGAATGTTCAGAAGCCTCGGGGGTATTCGGCTTGCCTTCCTTAGTCTCTGTTGCAGGTCGCTTACTTGTATGCTTAGGGCTTGCCACACTTGGAGACTGTGATGAATCTTTATAAGAATGTTCTGATCTATCTTCTCGCCCTTCAATCGATTTTCGTCTTTCTCTTAGTGCTTTTATGTCAACTCCGTCATTGGCAATCTCTTCGTCAAAGTCGTACACTGTTCCTACTAGTTTACTTTGAATAGAATTACCTGAAAAATCAGTAGACGAAAATCCATGTCCACGACTTTTAGACCGCCCACGGCCACGGTGACTCCTACTACTTCTATTACTTGATCGCTTGCTACTACTACTACTTTTGTTGGAATCACTCTGTTTAGGTGATATATCTGGGCTTTTACCAGGCGATTTCCCTGGGAATCTGGTCATGGATTTAGTAGATTTTGATGGAGATTTGGGTTCTTGTGTATTTGTACTTAAATTGGTTTCATCGCTGTCATTCGATAACTTGGTAGGAGCCCTTGTATTACTCGCTTCATTGTAAGAGTCTACACTTATGCTTGGACTGGAAACAACGTGTATCGAGGCTTTGTCACTTCCAGAAGCATCATTATCATCTCGAGGAGAATCTAGTGGCTTCGGTGTCGGAGGCGCTATCATAGCTGTGGTCAGTGCTATATTTTGTGATGATGACGTAAACGCTGCAGCACACAACGTACTAAATGCAGGTTTAGGCAATGGCTGTATCAAAGGCGCTCCGTGGTATGCGAGGCCAGGCGCATAAAGTCCTGGTGCAGGTGAAGGCAATTGTAATTGCGATGATGCGCAGGCACCTGCTGCAAACAACGGTAAAGATCCTATTGCGCCCAAAAATGGTGACGGTTCTGAAGGATAATTTGTAAATGAAGGTAACTGCGGGTCCACTCGACAAGGATACGGCGGTAATGGTGGATATGGATCTATTTCAGGAATCATGCTGCTTTGATGTAAATCTCTAGGATTAAGATGAGATTTAATGTTCAGTTTTTGTGAACAAATAGACGCTTCAGAATTTGTGCTAGAAGCTGAAGATCTCCGCGTAGTTATTTTGCTTTCTCTCCATTTTGATTCTTGATATGGAGATGATATTGTTGCACAATCTGAATGTATTACAGAGTTGTTGTTTTCGTAATTTTGGTTATCTTGGGTCAATTCCACATCATTACTATGTACAGAGTGATCGACGACCGATAACGATTGCGAGTCGTCGCTTTGCTTTGATAAAGATATTGTATCACCAATTTCAGACACAGACTGGACATCTGATTGCTGGGTACTGGGCTCCTTTCCATCTTCACCGTAGGAGCCCGCAATTTCATACTTCGATTCGTCCGTGTGTTCCAAGCAAGGTTCGTTTTGTGGTAATGGTACATCTGACCACTTTTCATTATTTCCAATAGTAACAGATTGTGTGTTCTTACTCAAACAATCTCTTGATGTTAACATAGACGATTCATTGACAAGTACTATAGAATCTGTTTCTTCTGCAGAATGAGATATTTTATCATGTACCTCTGTGTGGGTAATATTTTTCTTTTTATTTGGAATTTCATGTTCGGTGTTATCTGGTCTCGGGGTGCCACTATTATCTTCGTTTAATTGCTCTTTGTCATCCCCTTCGCCACCAACGTCTATATCGTCCTGCGAATTAACTGATGGTGGCTTTTTTGTGCTCAGTTGCATTCTAAGCCTATCGACCAAATTTAAGGTTTCTTGTGCACCTTGGTCCTTGGTGTCTTCCTTGAAAAAGAATTCTGGATAAGATGTAAATGGTTTTATCATGTCCTCGTTATTAAAACCATCATCCACAGCCATCATATCAAATGCAAAGTATTCATTATCCTTAGACTGAGGCGAAAACATCGCACGGTTGGGGAATTGATTGACAGCTGAGGGAATTTTCGCACTCTTTGAAATTTCCACACCCTGAACAAGATTTGTGTCTTGATTCAAAAATTTCTTCTCGATATCCATCATAGAACACCTACGCTTCCTGACAATTGGGTTTTCAACCTCAATTGCATCCAATGTGATTGTTCGTGCATCCATAGGAGTCTTAGGTGATTTGATCATAGTATTTTCATTCAGATTGGCTTGAATTTTAGCAATCATTTTAATGCTGTTTTTATCAGCAGAGTCAGAGTCCATTGACTTATCTTCAGTCATGTAACTGTCAGTCGGTTTTTCGACAGGCGGCAGCGGAATCTTTGGACTTTGCGGAGCTTTAGGCCATGTTTTATCAGCGTCTCCAAAGTCATCACCCACAGTCAGAGTCATTTTCTTGTCAAGTATGTTCATGGCCGACTTTTGTGGTGAACGCTCGGTGGTTACATTCGTTTTCTTAGCGGGTGACACGCTATGACGATCCGAAATAGAACTTTCATATTTACTTAGTCGTCTGGTTTTCGAAATGGGGTCTGATACTAGGCCAGATAGATTTAGGGTATCTTTTACAGGAATATCTCTTACGCTCATTCTCCTGCTAGCAAGCATTTTGTGCTTAGTCTCTGTACTTTTCCTTGGACTAATTTTAGGAGCGGCTGGAAATTCAGCATCAAAAGGTTTAAACTTTTCTCTATCCACAACGGAAACACTGGCACGGCGCAATTGGCTC